>VNWX01001129.1:0-16516 GCA_009869905.1 Ceratophysella communis
AGAGCTGCATCTTTGGCAATTGCAAACCAATCAGCCAGAAACAGAGTATGGCGAAATCGAAGATTCTCCCAGTCCCCGCTCCATTGCTCGTAACGATGAATTCCTGGCCGATAAGCCATACAGCCGATGATCATTGGGTTCCGACGTCGGATCTACAAAAAAAAGGCCATGAAAATCTGTAAAGTTTCATCTATCCAAGTTGCCTTCTCCAGGTAGGCTTTGAAATAGCCGATTTGATACAAGATGCAGATCATTGTGACAGGCGACATTCCTTTGCTAACGAGTTGAGCAGTGAATGGATGCGATTCAGGTTCATTAGAGGACTCATTCATTCCGAGTTGACCTTAGACTCTCTTGACACAACCTGCCCATTTATTATGTATTGTATTGTAGTGTACAAGGTGAAAGGTGACCTGCGCTAACAAGGCGTACAACCAGGCAACTTACATCGGCGTCCAAATCGATCAAATTCGTAGCACATGCCTTCAACTTCCAACGAATAAATCATTCAAATCCCTCAATTCAACTCGCAAAGAAACTTTATGCTACGAAATTAATGAAATGTCTAAGTCGGGAAATAATATCAGTAATTCCAGCTATGCAAAACTCGTATATTTCATTCTGGAAGCGCTGAGAAAGTTCCTCTGGACTACAAGCAGGAATTCAGACTTTTGGAGAAAGTTTACTTTCACCCACAGAGCTCAAGATCAGTTGCAAGTAGGCAATACCAGGAACAGGAAATAAGGAGCGTGTTTTTCTGGAGTGCAATTTGATTAAAAATACGATCACAAGTCTAGAGCGTTACACGAACGAAATAGAATTCGATTATAAAAACAGGCAGAGGCAGAGCGCTGCTTGCAGAGGAGAAAGTGAAATTGTTTAGTTGTCCTGTACGATCCCAACCCCAACCCCAACGACGAGTCGTATCGTTTCGTGAGCCTGACGTGAAGTGTTACTTTACTTTTTTATTGTTTAATTAAACAAGACAGAAGACGAGTCAAGAGTCTCGTATTGTTTTCTTCTCCCCCAACGACTTCCCTTTTTAACTCGTAAACTTTATTTTCTTTCATCTCAAGATCACAAGATCAGTCACGACTGGAATGAGAAATTCTCCATTCTCACCCCCTCTGCTATCTGCTACCTACTACCCCTCAGCTCGTTTTTTCAGTATTACCACGCTACTGTTAACAAGCTAAATTACCGAAAGAAACGTACCGGAAATAAGGATCAAAGCGTGCACACAGAATTAGATTAGAAAATACAAATTTAATGGTCGAAACTTCTAAAATAACGGGCGTTTCAGCCAGCTTACCTGATAAATGACCACAGGGTTGAAAGATGAGACCACGGCAAGGCCGTACATGGCAGGGTACTTGTTGTATGCCTCCAGAATGGCTTCAACCATCTGAAAATGAAAAAAAAAACGAACATTTTTCGTATGCTAATTGATAATTGAAAAGTAAGAGTGATACATAACAGATACGTCCAATCCCGCATAAATGACATGATAGATTACGTTCTCATTGATTGATAAGGCACGGTACAGAAGACCACCCTGCGGTTCGGCTTCGCTTCGGCTAAATCTAAATCCTCATTCGTTCCGAGACTTGTGACAAGTCTACTTCTTCTATTCAATAGTCGGACAATAGGTTAGGAATGTTTAGGCTCTGGCTCAGGGTACTGGAGGAGTCTGATCTCTATGGAATTTATGAGTTGGAAATGCTGAGCTGAGGGTCTCATTCAATCCGCCTCTTACTCACACGTCCAATAATAAACAAGCAAATGCCTAAATACTCCCTGCTCACCGAAAATCCAGTGTCTAGAGCTAAATACATCTCAAGATCTCAACATTGGAAAATCATTCGTAGAAAACTCATCTCAGCCGAGACCCTTTTTCTCTTGAACCGAACGAAGCAACAATGGAATTCCAGAAAATTCCTAATTCGGCATTCATTTCAAATTAGAGTCCTCTGATACTTCTGAGCCCTTCTATAGATCTCTAGAGTTGCCGACGTGCTTCAGCGTCAGCATCATCGCCCGGGTTAAATATTGGAATTGAACACAGGGTTGGCTTTTTTTGGTATTGATAGCCGATTACCAGCTATCGCTAGGGATAGGGCACACAGGCGACAGACAAGAAGTCTCCCGCTGAGAATGACAAAGTTTTATGGAGGCATAAAAGCAGAGGGATGTGACAGGCTAGGTGTGAAACCGAACCTCAAAAGGAATTCCAGAAATTCCTAATTCGGCATTCATTTCAAATTAGAGTCCTCTGATACTTCTGAGCCCTTCTATAGATCTCTAGAGTTGCCGACGTGCTTCAGCTTCAGCGTCAGCATCATCGCCCGGGTTAAATATTGGAATTGCACATAGGGTTGGTTTTTCTGGTATTGATAGCCGATTACCAGCTATCGCTAAGGATAGGGTACAGGCAGGCGACAGACAAGAAGTCTCCCGCTGAGAATGACAAAGTTTTATGGAGGCATAAAAGCAGAGGGATGTGACAGGCTAGGTGTGAAACCGAACCTCAAATTACTGTCACACCTCAGATTGAAGATTTGAGGCTTGGTGACACAGAGTCGGGCCAAAGAAAGAAAGCCTTTGTTCAGCCCTAGAGTCTCCTTTTGATGAGCTCGACCGTCGATAATCCCCTATTATGTCATGCTTAGTCCCTTCCCAAATCTTGAATACCTACTGAAGCCCTAAGACTCATTGTGCAATGTAATAAGTAGTTAAATACAGCCAGTGTCTGTGCTGGGGTTATTTACCTAAGCTCAGAGCTCTGATCCTAGATCTGAGCTGAACCATGGACGCAGGTATCGGTACAGTAATAACGTAGCTACCAGCTAAATTGTTTAATTTAAATTTAATTTAAACATATAACAATGCAATTTCGATTGCACATCCAGCGAAACCCTTTGATCTCCTGATCCTGACATGAAAAAGCCTTTCCCGATCCCGACACGGAAAAAATCCCGAGACAATAATGAGAAATACGAAGTAACGCCGTCGTGGTTCTATACCGAATCAGGACTCCGACGACAACAATGGAGTCTTACTGGAAAAATTCGTGGCATTGTTGGGCCGGAGTTTGGTCTGAGCTCGATTCTCTATTGTTAGAAGGAAGATGAGAAAGAAGGGCTGGCGCCTTGGGAAGAAAAGAACCACAATTTGTTTGCTCACATGGAACTGAAATAAATCCTAAATCCTGACCTCACGACTTCTTTTCTCTGGGTTCTTATTTTATCTGAGAAATTAACATGGCACACGGGAGAATTAGTCATTGAATAGGATTTACTTTGGTTGTGCCACAGCTACACGATTTTCAAGCTAGTGAGACAATTTACGATGTCACTGTCTCGACCCGAAGTATTATATAGGAATTGGTGATTGCGACAAGCGAAAAAGGCGGAGTATTAAGGCCTGGGCTATCTTGATGGACAAAGTTTCTATAGTAAGGGCAATATTATAAGCGATAGACTATTATCCTATTAATGTTAGAGCTTACCACAGGATCGCAATCCTTGATATCAATGAAGAAACGTAAGTTGAGCCCCAGGCACGTTGTAATTGTTTCCTCAAGCTTGGGAATTCTCTCNTTCCTCAAGCTTGGGAATTCTCTCTTCACGAAACTTGTGTCCCAACGGATGGTTCACAGATATGTCTACTTCCATTAACTCCGCATAAGTCATGTCTTGAATTCTCCGATTAATCCCAGCCACACGAGTCAGGTTATCGTCATGAAATACAACAGGGATCAAATCCTTGGTCAAAGCCACGTCGAATTCTACTGCAGTGCATCCGCGCGATTTGCAAAGGCGGATAGCGGAAAGTGAGTTCTCTGGTGCATCTAGCCCTGCTCCTCGATGACCTACGATCCACATGGCGTAGGGTTGAGCTGCTGAGCTGGCTGCACCGTTTGAAGTTGGATTGACCCATGGAGCCATGGCTTTAGCTGCGAGACGAGATGTGGTTGGGATGAATGGTAAACTAATCAGTCCATTTGGGTCAGTACGTGCGATTTCTTTTTCAAAAGCCTCCATCAAAACATTGACGTCTTCGCCAAAAACATCTTTGATAACTTGTTCCGAGAGCTGGTGGAACTCTGAAGTGAACTGCAATTCCGAAGAGAATCAGAATCCCGAAGACAGTCGAAGGAAACAAAGTCAGGAAGATGTCATAGCCGATCAAATAGATGCCGTAGAAGAAGAACCAAATCTGACAGGATGTCAGTGCCATTGATGCATAACTAATTTCACTCGGTGGTTCCATTGCAGCTCTTATAAGCTTTGGATTAGAGATTCTCTTTACAATTTGGCTTCAATTCCGGATTCCAAATCAGTACTGTATTCTGTAATTCACGAGCAATTAAACCTGTCAGATCAGAGTTTACCAGTTGAAACAACGATTACCAATTTGAATGTGAGGTATATTCGAGTCATGACAGACATTTATAGCGCCTTTAGGACTTCAACTGCTATTATAGTTTATTGTACATTTTGAGATGCTAGCAATTAAATTTTAAACTATTGTATGATGTGTTTTAAACTGAACTAAATTGTATTATAGAAAGCATGATATCAGGCATCAGCAAGTACATGGATATGGATATCCTCGTTCGATGCAATGGAAATTACGACACGACAACGATAATCAAGGAGTTCCGAAACAAAAAACATTAACATTGAGTATCGGTTATCGCTAATTGAGTGGCATGAAATGCGTCGATCAGCCCGAAGATCTCTTTGGAGACTGACGACACGCCAAGCCCCACATCAAATCGAAATCGCTTTACAGACCAGACCGCACCGATTACATGACATGGTACTTAACAGTGTTACGTGCCATATGTCTTCGGTGTTACTTGTCATGTCTTCATCGTTACGTGTTACGGTAACCAACCGTAAGACCACGTAACATTCACATTACAAGATGGAAGACAAAGATGACTGTCAGCAGCGCGAGCGCAGCGGTTAGCGGTTCTACTGACAAATAATGACATGCGACAGTTCACACCTGCATAACAGCAACTATGCAATACATTTCAAACTAGTGCTGTTGACTGTCACGAATACAAAATTATTTAAAATTTAAATGCCAAGAAGGTACTTTTGACTTTCTTTGTATTTACTTACCTTTGACCTTGAGAACTGAGGATCGTTGACCGCTACGCCCACTTCCGCTATTGACAATGAATTTTGAGGCTGCAGGCACCCTTGAAAAGCCTGGAATTCGAAGAACACCCCAGCGCTGATGTCCAACTGACCCTAACACTTAACCTAACCGTAATTAAAATAAGCTAATTAATTACAAAAATTAAGATTGACCTCCTCTCAATCGGAGGCCAAAACTGATATGAATTCCGCGCTGAAACCCGGCTCCCAAGCCGAGCAGGCAAACACAAGCCCTAAACCACGCGACCCTTCACTTTGTACTGGACCTCCTCCCCCCACCCACCAAGAAAAACCAAACAAACACATTCGTTTCGTGGGGCTTGCTTGGCTTTTGGCTACACCCTGTGACTCACGGGATACAATTTGAAAAGCTTTGAGGGCTAGAAACGCGAAGCTACTTTTGGTACAGTTCTGTCATCTATTCATAGCTATGTTGTAATGGGCTATATATGCGGCTGCATTCATTCGTCGTGGGAGGGTGCAACTTTCTTTACAGCTGAAGCCCCGCAGTTTTCTACCCTTTCATTCGTCAACATCAACAATTCCTCTGCAAATTCCCTAAGAAAATTGTCTTGGAAGACGTGTGGCTTATAAGACAGAAGAAGATCATTTGGGGTGTGAGGGAAGATCATTAGTGTTCGGGCACGGGCTGGCTGAGGCTCCCCTCCTATTTGCTTACATTCACATTCTTCATTGACATCTGCTGTGTGTGCCCGTGTTTTGACTCATCTTCTGCACATTCGTATTCTGGCTAAGCAGAACGGCATTAGCATTGCTAAATTCACACCTTGAGGACTAATCTTCTGCTGACGTTGACATTAGAAGCCGGAAGTGGAGTGTGAAGGGGAGAGCAGGTATGTCGTGTCAAGCATCCAGCGCTGCATAATTGCATAATTAAATGTAGTCGCGTGTACATTCTGCAGTTCAATAAACAATTGTGTATATTTAAATTGACAGTTGATATTGATTAAATTTTTTATTCTTTGTCCTAGAAAACTCTTGGAATGTCAATTGGTCTCAAGAAAAATACACGCTGGCGTGTGAAAGGACGTAAATAACATTGACACAACTCTACAGCATAAAATCGGATTAGTTGGACACTACTGCCCGAGGTTTGAAATTTGAAACTCGATCAGCGATAAAAATGTTAAAGTTTATCCGTGGAAAGGGTCACCACCTTTCCGCCGAAAGAATCAAAACTCAAAGAGAACTTTTCGCGTATCACAAGGTATACAGCTTCATAATGCATTGATAACTGGTTTAAATTTATCTCATAACGAGATTAAAATGATTTTTTACCTATTTCTCTTCATAGACAATAACACATGGATTTCCTACCAAACCTAGTGCGATGGCGTACGATGTACATCTCAAGGTACTTGCGATTGGAACCAAAGCAGGAGCTCTCAAAGTGTAAGAAGTTGTTTATTAATCAACCGAAATTTTTACAAAACGAAGCGGTAATTTCCATTCCAAACGGAATGTAATTGAATTTATTTGTCTATTTCAGAGTTGGGAAGCCGGGTGTTGAATTTAGTGGTCAACATCCGTCAGATGAAGCGTCTGTCTTGAAGATTATATTTCTCTCTAAGCAGGTAACACGAAACTTTCGAACAGGACAGAAAACCGTTTAGTTGTTATTCTGAATATTCTGTTAAAATGTTATTCTGAATATCTGGGATAATCGTTTTGTTTTGTTCATTAGGGTCGGCTCATTACGCTCTGTGATGACAACTCGCTGCATTTATGGCAGATTCAAAACTCATCTGCGTCACTGGAACTTGTCAAGTCTCAATTGCTGGAGGGAAAGTGAGAATAGAATTAGAATTTTAAGGGTTTACCGCGCATCGAGTGTCATACTCAAGCTTAGCTTGACTTAATTCATTTTTAAACTTCAGGCTCAAGAAGATTTCTTGTCTTGCACCGAGACAAGATGAGTCCGTTGTCTATATCGGAACTGAAGGAGGAAATGTTTACACATTGGATCCCAATAGATTTGAAATTACAGACAAAACGATTTACATGGACGTCGTTCTTCAAAAGTAAGTTCACTGAACTGCGAGCAGAATCCAGGACTCAGCACTGCAGGAACTCAAAATTTTTCTACTTCGTTTATAGTGGTCCAGAGAATTACAAAGTGAATCCTGGAGCAATTGAAGCAGTTCTGGAACATCCGCAAGAGGCAACGAAGTTGCTGATTGGTTATGAACGTGGACTTATTGTGCTGTGGGATTTGACAGAGCAGAGGACTGTGAAGGTAAGCTGGGACCTACCTGTCTCTGTACGTATAATTTGCAATTCAACTGTTAAAAGCTGAGTTTTCAAAGTATTTTATATTTTTTACAGCATTACTTGTACAGTCAACAGTTAGAAAACCTGTCATGGCTTAGGATGCCAGTAACCACTGGAGAATCCTTGTACTTTGTTTCTGCGCACAATGATGGATCGTATGTGATCTGGGACATCAATAAAACGGACAAACCATTCAAGGAAGCCACGACACCTTATGGACCTTACCCGTGCAAAAAGATTTCGAAACTTCAAGTTTTCCAAGAGGAAGGAGGAGAACCGGAGGGGTTTCTTATGATCTTCGCTGGTGGAATGCCACGTGCAGCATACGGGGATCATCATACAGTTACCGTAATGAAGGATGGACCGCAGGCAAACGGCTCTGGAGAAGGTACCACAATATAAAACAACGAATAAGTACTTTAAAAGATCATAGTTCAGTTGACTAATTGCATTTTCCTGTAGGAGACGAAACTGGAAGCCCCCACGTAGTCTTCGATCTTTCGTCTAGAATTATTGATTTCGCAGTTATTCCAAGCACCGATGAAGAAGCAAAGGAGCCAGGATATTGGGAGCAACCATCTGCTCTTGTAATTCTCGCCGAAGAAGAAATGGTCGTCGTAGATTTAACACGAGAAGATTGGCCCGTTTTTCATCCGCAGCCGTACCTTAACTGTCTCCATCCGTCCGCCCTTACCTGCTTCCATCATGTTTCAGCTCCGTCCAACGAGGTGTATGAAGCTCTAAAGAGAATTGGAAGGGATTCTTGGGAAGCTGATAAAATATCTTCGAATGTACGTACCAGCATTTTCAAAATCAACGTTAGAATGCTTGTTTTCATTGACCTACTATGCGACTCTTATTATTTGTTTAGACTTGGCCGATTCAAGGCGGAACAACTACCGAGATCAAACGGGAACGGGAGATATTAATTACGGGTCACGAAGACGGTTCTGTTCGATTCTGGGATTCAACTGGGTCATGTCTTACTTTCCTTTGCAAGTTCAGCTCGTCAGTTCTTTTCTCCAGTGACGAAATGGCTGGGGATCACAGCAGAGATGAGGACGATGAGGAATGGCCACCGTTCAGAAAGGTTAATACTTGACCTAAACTATGTCTTGTTTATTCGTGCTATACGCTAACGCTTATTCACGAAACTTAATTAGGTTGGAACTTTCGATCCATACTCGGATGACCCACGATTAGCCGTCAAGAAAATTGCGTTTTGCCCTAAAACCGGAGTTTTGAGTGTTGGAGGAACTGCTGGACAAGTTGTGGTCGTAACAACTCTCAAGAAATCAGAAGAACAAGTCAAGCTAGAAGTAAGATGCCATTCTGTTACTGCTTGTAATTCGCTGGTAGCATGTTGGTTAAACCTAAACTGAATTTCCTAATTGTATTCCAGGTTGACTCATGCAACTTGGTAGCCGATAAAGACGGTTTCGCATGGAAGGGTCACGATGCCCTGGATTTCAAACCAAAGAATAATCCAACTGAACAGTATCTAACAGTTACAGCTTTATTACAAATTCAACCGCCGGCAGCAGTTACAGCCCTTGCTATTGAAGCTCCTTCGGGCGTAGTAGCCGTTGGAACAGCACACGGTGTTCTGCTCTACGATTTCTTCAGGAAGAAGGTAGTGATGACGAAGTCTACTTTGAACCCGAACGGTAAGCTGATCGTTCTTAAAATTACACCATTATAAAATCCGCTAGTGTTTCATTTATTGATTGTGATTTCTTTATCTTTAGACATCATGGCTGCAGGCGACACACCCATTTCAAGGAGAAAATCGATAAAGAAATCGCTCCGAGAATCATTCCGACGTCTACGAAAAGGAAGATCTCAGAGAGCACCAACTTCCAGTCCACCATTGAAGAGGTAAGCGAATGCCAAAAATTTGACCTCACTGGTCACTTAACGAATCCAACATCCAACTTATGGTTCTCTTCTCTTTTTAGCCCAAGCTCTGGAGTTATTCAAAGTCCTAGCGGGCTAGGCATGGGTGACACCAAACCAATGGAACGCGCAATCGAAGCCAGGTCAACGGATGACGCAATGGCCTCAATGATTCGTACAGTCTCGTTTTCCAAAACGTACATTATTAGTCGTAAGTGGCATTTTCTTTGACTCTAAGCCTACCGCTACTACTTATGAAATCCATCGTTAATCCGCCTGCATTTTTAATTTACTTAATCTCAATTTCAGTTCAGTCAACAACAGGCACACTCTGGGTAGGAACAAACTCCGGTGCAGTGTACGTTTTCACGGTTTCAGTCCCAGGTGGTGAAAAGCGATCCAAAGAAGCAGTCTCTTGCATCATTGCAAAAGAAATCCAGCTGAAACACAGGGCTCCAGTGCTATCCGTAATCGTCCTGGACTGCAACACTGCGCCTGTGGACGGATTCTCCTTGCAGCATGATCATCTCGGACCGCATAAAGTGTTGATTGGATCCGAGGAGCAAATCAAGATTTTCACGCTGCCCAGCCTTCGACCTTTTGGAAAACTGAAGCTCACGGCACATGAAGGGTCAAGAGTGAGGAAAATGCAAGTAGCTACGTTTGTGTCGACGGCGGATGCGGCATATTCAGAGAAGTGTTTGGTATCCCTCACGAATCAAGGGGATCTTTATGTAATCGCCGTTCCAGAATTGAGGAAACAACTGATGGCACAGTGCCTTCGCAGAGAGGACATTAGGTAAGAACTGGAGTTATATAATCAATTCAACTGAGGTTCATAACCTGAAATGCTCAATTCTGACCACTGATTTTCTCTTTCAGTGGAATTGCAAGTCTGGTTTTCAATGAGAAGGGTGAAGCTTTTCATATGTGCAGTTCTAGTGAGCTACAACGTCTCAGCTTATCCGCTAAGAACATCACTCGACCACTCTGCTCAATTCCAATTAGTCAACCCCAGGTCACCACCGAATTCAGTGAGAGAGAAATTCGTGTCCAGAGTCCAAGTACAAGTGCAGGTGTGGACAATTCAAAGAATGAGGTCAAAGTGGAGGAAGTCGTTCAAGAAGTGGCTGATATCACTATCGATTCTGTTCGGGATCATACCACAGGGGGAACGAGTACTTCGGTTACTCCAAATACGACCCTCAATACGTAAGCACCTAAGTTTAGTGTCCATAATGGCTGAATACCAAAAATATTGGTCCGGCGGTTTAAAGTTTTAATGGTAACAATTTTTGAAAATTCAACAGGAGCGTGGTAGAAGTTTCCGAACGTTTGATTGATGGGCCGGTTATATCGAGCAGCTCGACGGTCACCTCACGAGGGTCAGGGCCTAATCAAATCAAGAGTGTGACCACTGTAACTACCACCGTTGTTAATTCCGTCCAAAGTAAGCCCAGTTCTGTTCTGATCGCCACAAGCCCAGATTCAAAAGCTAATGTTTTGAATTCTTTTGACCTTTCAGACAGCGCCGGTGACGAAGCTGGTGCCCTTGTGGGAGCAAGTTTACTTCGCGCTCCGTTAGCTCCGGTAGATGAAACGCAGATTGACTAGCAAAATTGGAATCTGGAAGAACTGAATGTCCATTTGGTGATTCAAATCAGTATTGTCAACAAGTGTTAATTGGAATTCAAAGGCTGGTAGCTTCTGGGCATGATCAGTATTCCAAATTCCAAGGTTATGTTGTATTAGTCATCTTCATCACATCCAGCCTCATCACGAGTTCGTCATCCGTGCAGTGCAGATACAGATTGTAATTGTAACAGTATAATGTGTTTTGACTAGTATTAATAATTAACATTTACTACATTTAACCCGGGATTTAGCATGAATTCAACTTGTAATGTGCTGATTTCTAATCCGTATTATTACCTCGTATTTTGGGAGTGGCGTCGGGAGGGGTCAATGTGCCTTGTGTGCTGTGTGACATGAAAATAGCAATATACGTATAGTAAAACAGTAGTTAGCCCTAAATAAAACATTGACATGGACACTTTAGCTAGTAGTGTAAGCACCTTTAGTTGTAAGAAGCAGCTTTATCTATAACTTACCTAATTTTGATACTTTCTTTACAATTTTCAAGGGGCTGGGGCTGGGACTTACCATTTGAATGTTATTTAGTCGAATATGATCAGATTTAGAAAATAGACGCTGGGTAGTTTGCATTTCTACTATAATAATTAATCTACTACGGATTCCTGACTGTTTATCACAATTATATTTAGCTGACCTATGACCTTTTCTAACTGACTTGAATAAAATGGTATAAGAATCCAAATGGTTACCTTAATTTGCAATATCTTCAAATCAGTTGCGTTATTTATTTTTCTTTGGCTCAGGTATACCAGTAAGTCTCATCTTAGCATTCAATATGCAATTTTCAATTCTTAATTTTCATGTTGTCATACTGCAGAACACTTTGTTTGCACATTTACGCAATATGTTGTAAATCACTTGTTTAACATAATCAAAATCACTATATTTTTCGCCCATTATTTTAGAAGTTTTGTACATTTATTGGAAAACGCATTTTCGTCACAGCTTAAGTCAGAGAAATTGTCTGCAAGGGTCGCAGATAAAGCTATGTTTAAATAAGCCATACTAAATTCGAAAATGTGTTGAGGCTCCTAATGGGCAAAACTTCTATTATAATGGGCCATAATTACGCTTCAGTAAATTCTAGCTCAAGTCATAATGCTAAAATCCAGCATACATATTTCAAAATTGGAAAGCACTGAATTGAACACCTAGCTAAGGTTTAATATTATTATTTCTAGTATAATTAATTGATTATTGGATTTTATATTAATTTATTTATCGACTGGCGCAGCTCGCTGAACGCTATTTTTTTTGTATTGACATGCTAGAGCAGTGAAATTTGGATGGAGAGGTGGGTGTATGATGTGGTGAATACATACATAGTTTACGTTATAGCTTATATCAGAATACATAATGGAATTGAAAAATTCAAGTAAAGCGATTCTCATCATCCTCCTTGTCCAGGTCAACAATGTTCAGCTCCAGGTCACGATCGAGAAGCTCAACGACGCCGGAGTCTGCGGAATCCTTCCGCCCGGAAATGGCAGATGGCAAGAGCCCGTTTCTGGTAATCACAGATGAGTCAAGGGCAGTATCTGCTGCATTTCCTAAACTTCCAGTTGACGCGGCGGGATTCCGTAGCCAGGATTGTGTATTGGAAACTTGTTGCTCTACAACGATGAAGAGTTCTTTCTCTCGGCACTTTAATTCTTCACGAAGATATGATATCACTTCATTTTCCTGCAAGATAAAATTTAAGATTCAACAAACCACGCTCTCCTGTGATCTTATGGGTAGTGTTTCGTAATAGAGCTTGAACTTACGTTTCCAATAACCATTGGGGAATCATTTTTGGAATCCAAATTATAGAAATTGTCTTGGAAGCGTTTGAGAGAGAACCAGTGCTTTCGCTTGAGTGGCAGTGAGACCCAACCTACACGACAATCTGTTGGAATATTTAGAATGAACCCGAAAATCTTGTCAAAGTCCAGGCAACTCGGATCTCTGAAAAATGAAGAATCACAAGTTAATGGCTTCCATTCAAGGATTCAAGCTGAAGCTTCCAGAACTACAAAAGCGTCCTTAAATGACATATGAACTCACTTTCTCTTGTCAAACCATATGGCTTCATACTGCTTGTGCTGAAGTGCTGTCATAATAACGTTGATGTCATAATTTCCGAGGTTGAAGAGAGATTTGTGGGGATTAAGCCAGGAATTTGGTGACAATTCTGAGCAGATAGCATCAAGCTCCTTCTGTGTGAAGGCATTCTGGTCTTGGAATAAATTGTTGAGGGCGTGGAGTGCACAGAGTGCCTTCACCTGTAATTGTAACAAAATGCCAATTTAGAATTCGGTATATGGTCTAGTCAGTAGTGGTCAGGGGTAAATAATGCCAAATACCTGTTTCTCGTGATAAATTTTCGGCTGGGTCATCATCTTGCTCTTGCTAGCCTGAGCTGAGGACGTGGCATCCTCCCGCCGGTTATTATTGTTACTCACGGAAGAGTCCAGCTTTTCAGAACTGACGAGGTCAGCAGTCTCTTCCTTCCAGTCACCGGCCGGAAGCTCAATGAGTGACAAACTAGGGACGTTTGGAACCAGCCAAGATTCTCATAAGATCTTGTTATTTTGCCACTGGTCAGTGGGCTGGTGCTGGTCACGGTCACTTGAAAAAGTTCCACAGCTCTGCTGCAGATGTAATTTGAAACTGCAAATCAGAAAATCTTAAAACTCAATTTAAACCCCAACTAATTAATCTCGTTCAATTTCATCCCCATGGGAGTTAAAATTTATAATATTGCAAATTTTACAGATTTCAGTGTGATACGCGTATTTCGTATGGGAAATGGGAACTGGGAATAGGAACAGGAGGTGTATTGGGGCGAGTTTTCGCTGACGTTTGCGCTCTGTACTCGGAAAAGCCTATAGTCAGTCGGATTTTCTCTATGTAAAATGTAATGTAAAGCTGAGCTTTGATCTCAACAAACGCTATAAACAAAATTCGAGCAAAAAAACAGAATCAGATGTAAATTAATCTCACAAAACTCACCTGGACAAGTTTTTTTTTCTGCCTGGAGGAAATCAGTAGATGCGGTAGGGTAGCCAGAAATTTGGAATCTGTCAATGGACGCAGTCGGTGAAACGCGAAATTCGGACGTACATTCAAACAGGAGAATTAAATCAAATTGTAGAACTTCGGCGTCGGTCTGAGAATTGAGAAACTGAATTTGCTGGATAACGGATAATTTCAGGTAAATAAAAATTAGAAAAAAAAGGAAAAGTACGTTTTCAATAGTCGGAATTTTTAGCGTCCACAATAAGAATTGCAAAATTTGCAATTGTCCTTGCCGTTATAACATGAAAATACAAAAAATCAATGAAATTCTACTTACGTTATCGAAGTTGGTGCGGCTTTATTGTTTGGCGTGAATGTAACTCATGGAATCTTCGCTCTTTGTGTAGATCCAAGTCCCAAGTCCCAATACACAATATGGCCGATCAGAAGAATTCCGAAGTGAAGAAGCGAAAAGGAGTTTCGAAGTCAAGTCCGACTGCACCTGCTTCCGGTACTTCCGTTTCTCCGAAAAAGTCATCCAAGAAAGGCAAAGCGGTTGTTCCTGCTCAGAATGAAGAGGAAATTCAGAAGTAATTTTTATAAACAAATTAGAGCTTAGTAGATGAGCGATTAATTATTGTACTTTCCATTTTCAGAGCTCCAATCTACGGCAAAATGCCCACATTCCCTGGACAGCGTCTCTGGTCCCGTTCCGCCCTTATTATAGGCCTCATGGTCATTGTCTACTTCTCGTCAGGGAAAACTAAGGAATCGTCGTTTGGAAAGTTCGGTGAAAATATTCCTGGAAAAGCTTTCGAGACGAAGTGTTCGCCGGCATTTGAGGAAGCAGTCAAGGGGTTCAAAGGCACGTCAGATAAATTATATACGAAAATAGCTGTTCATTATATTTAATTTTTTTTTACTAATCTTTGCAGGCTGCGCTCCAGCGAAATGCGGGCGTTTGCTAACAGACAACCTTGTCTCACCGGAAGAGATTTATGGCCTAGTTGACATCGGAAAGCGTGGATTAGGCCCTGCGAAGGATTTTTCAGCAATATATGACTTGACTACGGCGACGCTCCATATTCAATGAACAGCGAATAGATTTAATTAAACTGAATTCAACGAAGCAACCCATATTTCGAACGGGAGATCTCCAATATTTCCAGTAAATTATTCAAACAAAATCAAATTCATATGAAATTGAGTTCGAGTTACGAGTCCATGAAATTCACATGAATTCGATTATTCTATAGAGCAACAGAGAGCAAAGTCCGCCGAATGATTTCTGAACACTTTGGAATCGACTACTGGTCACTTCATTTGACCGCTCCTATTTTCTACACTCAGATGACAACGAAGGGCAGTCGAAGGGACGAAATGTCCTTGCCAATCGTTCATCAGGTGAGTTTCAAACTTCAATGGATTGATGACTGCAAAAATCATAACTAACTTTTGACCCTTCTTTCTAGACCCTGTACAAGGGACTTCATTACACAGCATTAATTTCCTTATCAGACCACGGGTCAGACTTCCAAGGCGGCGGAAGACTCGTATTCCCCGATGGTGACTATACTAATCGCACTGTTGAGGCTCAAAGAGGTAACTTTAATGGATTAACGACTGCAAAAATCATAACTAATTTCTAACTTTTGACCCTTCTTTCTAGACCCTTTATAAGGGACTTCATTACACAGCATTAATTTTCTTATCAGACCACGGGTCAGACTTCCAAGGCGGCGGAAGACTCGTATTTCCCGATGGTGACTACACTAATCGCACTGTTGAGGCACAAAGAGGTAAGACATTAGCAATGCACTTACAATGATTAATCCTAACAATGATCCTGAATTTTGACTAGGCCGAGTCTTGACATTCACTTCCGGACTGGAAAATAGACACAGGACTTCATTACACAGCATTAATTTCCTTATCAGACCACGGGTCAGACTTCCAAGGCGGCGGAAGACTCGTATTCCCCGATGGTGACTATACTAATCGCACTGTTGAGGCTCAAAGAGGTAAGGCATTGAATTATAACGAATACAGTTCCAAAATTTAGTGGTTAATCTAACTTTGATGCTGAATTTTGACTAGGCCGAGTCTTGACATTCACTTCCGGACTGGAAAATAGACACTATACTGAGCCCATTACCGCAGGATCTCGAATAACACTCCATTTAGGTTTCACTTGTGATCCAAAAGGAGCAGTTAAAAAACCTAAACTAACCTAAAACGTTAAGCTTAACTGAAACTGAACTGAATTTGTTATTGTTTTATTTTGTAACGTGGTGCAGGCACTTAGCACCTTAAAACAACAACAGACCAAATTGAACATTCACTGCGGCAGTCATTTGAAGGCAAATAAAGTATTTTATTTGTTTTGTAAGTAGTGCTAATGCTACAATCGAGATATCGTCAGCTAAAGCCACATAATGTCCGTAATAACTGAATTGGGTAAAGTGCGAAATGCGGAATAGGTAACTATTATCTTAACT
>VNWX01001130.1:0-16515 GCA_009869905.1 Ceratophysella communis
ATTTACTCAAGTTACAACGATCAGATTCTGCGTCACCTTGCCTAGGTTCTCAGCTAATAAGCTCTTTTGAGAGACCATTTTCTTGATTAAGTCATACATAATCCTGTGAAAACTTATTCCGGGTAATAACCTGACTCCAAATGGGACAACGGTCAGAGATTGGTCTGTCGTTATGTAGAAATCAATTCAAGAGTCGGCAAAACAACTGAAGATGAGTTTCAAATGAATTCAATTTGATTATCCAAGTTTTGGGAAATCAATTTAAAAGTGCCATATGCGATCCGCAGCATCTCGCAAGCATTTGAAGTTATTTTCGATCGCGAAAGACACGGCATGCTTCGTTAGGGTGATCCTAGTCCTTTTAAAGATTAAAGAAAATTTTGAATTTGATACGTACTTTTGCATTTCAAATAAGAAAAAACCAATATCCAAAAAACTAGGACTTGGATACGAGCTGCAATGGGTCACTGTGTATTTTGCCGACCCATGAACGCCGCTAACGAGAGAAATGACCACTAGGGGGCCTTGAAGGAAGAGATTCGTTAAGAAGACGCCAAGGGACAATGTTGTTGGTAGACCGGTTGTACCTGAACCCGATTCCAGCGCGATCCCATCGGACCTGATGGTTTCTTGCCCTCAGCCGGACCAGGGCTTTGAGGTGCAGAGTCTTGAGACGCGTCTACTGAACCTGTGACATCCGTGCTGGTCTTCTGCTGAGAGCATTTCGTGGGTTACACAAACAAGAGATTGGCAAGGACAAGGTGCGAAAACCTAGGCAAAGGTTCGCTGTTCGTTCTCAGGCCTCAATCTTAACTATTAGCTATTTCTAAAATTTAAGACAGGACAGAAGAAGAATATGTGGTTTGATAGAGACAGAAAGAAGAAGGAGCATATTGAAAAATGCTTGGACCTAAAACATGATCTTGACCTTTGTGACCATAAGCCAGGAAAGAGTTCGGCTTTGGCACATATCGAGCTACTTCTACTGTATACGTCGTTGACCTTTGACCCACTGATAGGGAATCTCGCGACATCCTTACCTTCTCAATGTGTTTCAATTTGGGCTTGTCCTCCTTGGGTGTTTCTTTGAGGTCACCCCAGTCCGGATCTCCTTGGTTATTTCCCCATTTCTCGTACTTCCGTTTCTTCAACATGGCTCGGAAGTCCATGCCACTCGCGTCTGAGTATTTAGATAAATCCGTATTTTGAGAGTTAACTAACCTCAGATCATCGGCAGCTTGGCTGCGAAACCTTACCTGAGACGTAGAGTGTGAGCTCGGCCGAATCTTCTCCATGAATATTGCTGATCACAATTCTATATTTACCCTCATCATTGGGCTTGACCTTACGGATGGCCAAGGTAATCAGATTGTTCTCTCCATCCGTGAGAAACTTGTAGCGGCCTCCCTCAAGGATTTCAGTCATGCCCTGAAAATAGGTAGCAAGAAAAGAACATCAGACTTGACCGAATTCCCAAATGTTTAATGCTAGCCTTGCACCGATCAGGAATTGAAATTACCTTGTAGAATTTGAACGTCGGTGGCGGATCACCTTCAATCTGAACGGTCATGTATGCGGTTTGATCTATTATCAGCATGGGATCGTTGAAATTAAATATATGTATGTTTCACGCAATCACTCTGGAGACTAGAGAAGCGAAACTTTACCTTCAATTCCACTGTAATTCTGACTGTGATCAACAATTTGCGGCGGACTTCCAGGTGTACCGGAGGGTTTGAGCGGTGTTGATGGCTTGTCAATTCTGTCTTCCAAATCCGCTATACTAGGTCGCCGAACTTCCGTACTCGGCCGACGTTTCTGTACATGGCATATCCCTCAATTCAAATATTGGTTCAATGTGTGGGGTCAAATCAAAACGGTGCATGTTAGAAACAGAAGCAGTGTTGTCAGTTAAGCCACATAAGACAAACATATTTGGCATTCCACGCAAACTACTTGGAAGCTCAGAAGCAACAGAATCAAAACCGTTCTACTACTAATGTTAGCCATTAATCAGTGTGAACAAACTTCATGGAAAGGTTCATGTCTATAGCCAGACTAAAGGTCTACAGGTTCATGTCGATAATCTAAACGAATCTAGACCGACAGAAGAAAAAATCTAAGATTTTCTCTTTTGTTTACTACAAGACTAAACGCGTGACAGATGAAGAAGAATGAACGAAAAAGTATACAGAACTATTTGAATTTCTAAATGGTTAAAGTGAATGAATAATCAAATTATTTTACAAACAATAAAACTAACATTAATCACGCTTCTGTTCGTAGGTAAAAAAAAAAACACTATGCAGCATCTAGTACTGTCCATCCTAGGTAATGGAGAGTCTAATTGTTCTAAGTAGCCTCCTACCAAGAGGACATTTAACAGACTACAATTCACTCATATGGCATTTAGGACAATAGGACAAAACAAAACAAAATATATAGGGCCAGGATCCATAAGTAAAATTGAGAAAATCAGGAAAATTAGTGTTTGAGAACCACTAGGAGAAAAATTCTTTGAAAATAACCCGGAAAATTCGTTGAAAATATTTGGGTAAATAATCATTTATAACAATTAAAAACGGACAGGACTCTGGAGTATTGCAAAGGCGCTCGACAGAATCAAAATGGCTGCCACAATTCGTTTAAGAAAATATACGAATCTCAAATAATCCGGCCTTATGGTAAAGTCGTATTGACAAGAAACACTGAAACAGTAAAAGTTCTGAAAAAAAGCGAGACATATTTTGAAAATTTCAAAATGACAAACCCATGTATTTCTTTGGCAGCTACACAGCTTGAATTGAACATGGACGTAAAAGACTTGTCAAAATAAAATACTGATACATAGAAATCTATGTATACTAAGAACATAACATGTGGACATTTTTTAAGTCACGGACTTGGACAAAATGCATAAATGTTTACTTTAATTTAATTTAATTGAACGTGTCATGTTTTGCTAACCTCTTTGGGCTGCTCGCCAGCCGAGAGTAATTCTCCAGGTCGAGAGCCTTTTCTCTGATGAAGAGCATATATAGAGAATCAGAGCATTTTACAAGGGTATATAATTAACTTAGGGAATACTGGTCGTACTTGTTACCAGATTGACGGAATATAGGAGAACCCCAGTAGAAATCAGGTAAATGCAAATTTATTTGGTGCAGGTGCAGGTGGTGTGGTGGGTGGTTGGGTCAAAATAAAAATAAAATCAAAAGGCTGTGCCAATTTGAGCTTAAGGCCGTATTACAGGCATAAAGCTCCCGCCGAATTGGCAATGATGCGTGTCGCAGTAAAAGGCTAGGAATAAAATTCCGTTAGATCTGAAATAACAGCGGGAGTTTTAATTTTGTAATACGGTCTTAAGAGTCTGGTGAAGGGTTACAGCGAGCATGAGGCTTTGGTGTCTTAATTGTGTGATAAAAATATACAATATCAAAAAAATCAACTCTCAACCAATCAAACGTGTGCCTGAAAAAAATCCTCATGTCATAACCCACCTTGGCGTCCTCAAGTTCACCAGGCCGAAGCTTTCCCCGCTATAGATATGGGCATAACAATTGATCAGTACCGTCACAAAAATCATACAAGCTCTAATCTTAAGTCTTACTCGTACTTTATTGTAGCCCTATGATTGTATTCGAAGACCTAACCTACCCTGGTACCTCCATTTACCAAAAAACCTGAAGATTCTGTGGCAAGTAATGGTTGATTTGATTAGACAAATAAAAACGAAAATAAGATGCGATACAGCCAGCTCAATGCATCGAGGAAAGATAATTTGTTTCGGGACAAGCGTCTTTTTGTCCACCAGAAAAAAATAGAAATATTATTAATTTCGTAAAAAAAATAAAAATAAAAAACACCATCAGCAAAAATAATTAACAAATGGTTAAAATCACCAATAATGCTGTCAGATTATGTCATGGCTGTCAAATTCAGAGCCAACAAAAAATTCCAACAGAGCCTAACCCAACCCCTCACCTTTTTGTCGTCCAAAACCTCTCCGGGGCGAAGCTTTCTACGCTCCTAATATAGGCAGAAAATTTTATTTACCAAACTCAAAACTGTTACGGGGAATTGATCAAAAATTTGCTGAAGGGAAGCTTTAGGTAAATTGCGATGAATATTCCGCGATAATGAGTTTAATGCACCTAATCCCAATCCCAATCCCACACATCCCACCCCTCCTTGGACAACATTTTGGTAATCGCAGATGGTTATTGTCTTTAATTTTTACCTTGTCAGTGTCAACCGGTCATGAGGCTAGTTTACCCTTTATTTATCGACCAATTAAAATAAAAGTTGTCATTTAATATCATGCAAGATAGACACGATCTTTGCGGTCGCATTCGAATTTCGACCAGTTAAAAAAAATATACAACGTAAAACTGTATTCTTTCCGATATCCGTCTAAGGAAGTCTGTTTATCATTGATCGCTCGGATACATAAAATCTAAACATTTTAAAATACTTGAAAATCATTTTGGCGTCGTATAAAAATGTAGAACATTCATCTTGACATCAGTCTGACAATGAAACAGACAAAAATCTTATCTTTAGAATCCTCCGATTCGGCTTCAAGATCGCCTTAATTCGACAGAGAAAGATCCGTTTCGTAATATCCTTATAATGCTGAAGCATTTCCGTGAGCTTAGAATTTCCAATAAGGATATTTTCAAGAGTTCAGCCCACTTGGCAAAGCCAAGAAAATCTATATCCGGCAGTTGCCAATGCACTTTCACCAATGTATTTTTCACGGTGATGTGATCATCACATATATCTCAAATTGCCAAGACGCGAATATTAGCAAATAAGAGGTATTTTGCCTGACACCCAGATTGACACTGACTTCGGAACACGATGAACTTACCATATTATTGCCTGACATTTTACCAGAATTTCGTTGATTGAATTATTGTTCGTGAACAATCACTTAAAAATCTCACTATTTGATAGTTGGATGATGGAACATGGTAAGAGGAGCACTTTACCTCATCCGTGATAATGAGGGACGGACGTCGGCCTCCTTCCGACGGCGGAATGAGAGAACCTCGTCTTGAAGATGGCCCACTTCCAGGTTCCAGCGACGTCTTCCGACTATCCCCCACCGGTGTCTTCTCCCGGGACACCTCCAGTTTCGGGGCGACCAGGGAAGGCTTGGCTCCGGCCGTCTAACATACATCAGAACAAACCATGTCACTCAAAATGCCTCGCTATTCTTAGACCAGTAGGTATGGATGGATGGCAGATAAGATGAAACATGCGAATCATAACCGGGGAACAGCTAGGTAGACTCACTCCACAGGTACGTTTAGAAAAGGCAAGAGGTAACGAGAATTGATGAAGAGCCGAAAAAGTGGCATGTCAATTAGAAGATAAGGCAGAATTTACATTTGAAACCTTTTGTTCTTTAGCTTGAGAGCCAAAGTCAACAAAAGACCAAGAAGCACCCCGTAGCTTAATTATTAGAGACATGAAACACATGCTACTAAAGCTAATAACAAAAAACCTCACAGAGAAACAAACTCCATCAGTCACACTCACAATGACATCTAATTCATTCATCATCACTCTTTTTTCAAAGGACTAACAAATACTACCACATTCAACATTGTAGAGCTAAAAAAATCCACAATAATGACTGCAGTGAGTCGCCGTGTGACTCGTAGTTGCATTATGCAACCCGTCTCTTTGCTAGTAACCGTTCAGCGGAAACGGAAATGGTTTTATCAATATTTCGAGGTCAATGTTGTCTCATCCGAGTGCTAAACTTACAAAAAAAATTAAGCGCGCGCCGAGCTCGTGAGTTTATAAAAATAAATCGGTACGGCGAAAACTTCCTACAAATACGAAATATTTTGTTTGAGCGGAACAGACCTTACTTTGTCTTACTGCTTAAAAAGTCACAATAGGCCGAAAAAAATCAACACAGTAAATTTTAAGCTCATCGAGATCTAGAGCGAATGTGATTCCCTGATTTACATCTTTAACCTCCGCATGTTCAAGTTACTTCATTTTATTTCGCTACCAAGCTCTAAATAAACCGGGCGCGTATGTCCAACTAAAATGGTTATCGGCTACCTAAGTAATTTTAATGTTGAAAATTTCGTATTTTTGACGAAATTATGAGACTGGAAAGGTTTTATTAGCGTTTTTTTTAAATATAAAATCAAGAAAAACTTGAATTGGAACTGTATGGATATACAATTTGGTGTCATGCGTGTTGTGTGATGTTTAGTGATTTTCTGAAAGTGTATTAGGAGAAAGTTATACAGATGCTAGGTGCCAGGTTAAAAATAGATTCGAAAGTATGTTTATGTACAGATATGCTGGTAGATCGGTTATTTTCAGGAGGTCGTTAGTTGGCAGTGGGCATAGTACTGGCACGATGGTGGGGCACATTTATGTTTTAGTTATGT
Organism: Ceratophysella communis; assembly: GCA_009869905.1. Taxonomy (NCBI): domain Eukaryota; kingdom Metazoa; phylum Arthropoda; class Collembola; order Poduromorpha; family Hypogastruridae; genus Ceratophysella; species Ceratophysella communis. The sequence continues at coordinate 6,423 of VNWX01001130.1, forward strand.
GTCAAGGCTACCTCGGTATATGATGTGCTTGTGTCTGTTTGTGTAGAGTGTGCTGGCTGTAGTGCTTGTGTTTCTGGTGAAATGTTGGTTTTCCGTTTAGCTGCAGCGATCATTTCCTCGTCATTAATTTTTAAAATAGGTACTGACGAACTTTGGCTGCTTAGGTCAGGCGAGGAAACACAAATGTTCGATGAAGGAGTGGGTGATCGTGTAAATGGTCCTGGAGAAGGCGAAGGGCTAAGGTCACCCAAGCATGGTAGTGGGGTCACGATGTCAGTGACCTCACTAGTGATACTTTCAACGTCACTTTCGCTGTCCTCATCGGACTAGAGCAATATTGTGGGGATCAGCAAATTGAAAAAAAGTAAGCTTTGTCCGCCATTGTGATAAGAGAGGTAACACTGATCGATCGCCTTTTGCGGGCGACTTTCAAAGCCGTATTATAGGATTCGAATCAGTTGCGTTACCTCTTTTAATCAAAATGAAATTGGACTACAAAAATCGTGTGTCCAGTGCTTTGAAGCGTGATTTCAAAAGCGAAAAAAATACCTTGGGCGCTTCAATTTTCGGTGGCTCAAAAACCGTTTTTGTGGGTGGAGTCTCTTTTTTGGGTACGGCCTCAACGACCTTTGGCTTCTCAGGCTCACTGTGCATCAGGCGGAAGGATAGACAATGAAAACAAAAATAGACATCACATCACGTAATGGAGTGTAGACAGAAGATACACTTTCAGTCAAATTCAGTGTCGAGAAACAGATAAACGGAAGAGAGAAGATACTATTCAAAAACACTATATACTACTGACTAGGTAAAAGAACAGAAAACGGAATGTACTTCGTACAGTACACTTAAAACATTATGAAGTATTTGAATCGCACTATATTCATTCTGTACTACCTTGTACGTATTTAAAACAAAACAAGACTATTTGACACGATTTGGCATAGACTTACGCTCCTGGCTTGAACTATAATATAGAAAACAGACAGAAACCACGACATGACAAAGGACCACTGACCTCAATTTCCGAAAACGCAGCGGAACCACGCTTGGGTCCATCCGTGATTTTAGATTTGGAGTCTTCTAGTGGCTTCGTCTTCTTCACAGCGTCTACGACTTCCGGTTTCTAATTAAAAAGTTAAACTCGACATTTCAAAATATAGAACAAAGCCACAATGGACGCCATAGGCAAAATTAACACTACGGTCTCACAAAATCGTATGTACTGGACAGTGGCGCATGGCGCATGCAAGTATTTTATTAATAACCTAATGAAATACCCAAGAAGCGTATTTCGTTTGTTAGATCGGGTCTTGATATATTTTTTGTAAAGCCACATATGCATCGGAATACATCGGAAAGTGACCCATAACGTCTCGTTCAAAAATTTCGGATCTCTAGCGCTAGTGGACATCTTCAATTTTGGGCAGCCGAAATAGTAAATGCGCTTATGGTTTGTATGCTCGTCAAACTGAACCTTACCTTTTCCTCGACTTTCTTTTTCTCTTCTACTTTTTTGGTCTCTTCATACCTTCTTTTCTTCGACCTTTTTGGTTGTTTCTGCTTTCTTTTCCTCGACCTTCTTTTCTTCGACTTTCTTTTTCTCCTCCACTTTCTTTGTCTCCTCTTTCTTTTCCTCTACCTTTTTCTCCTCGACTTTCTTCTTTTCTTCTACCTTCTTCTTTTCCTCAACTTTCTTTTCTTCGACTTTCTTTTCCTCTGCCTTCTTTTCCTCCACCTTCTTTTCCTCCTTTTTCTCCTCTTTCTTCTCCTCCTCTTCCTTCTTCTNCCTCCTTTTTCTCCTCTTTCTTCTCCTCCTCTTCCTTCTTCTTTTCTTGTTTTTCTGTGATAATTGTTAATTAGTCGATTAAAAAATTGGTCAAACTCGAAACGGTGAAAGTACCACGGAAGAAGACTTTCTCAAAGAGAAAATAAGGAATTCATACAGAATATTTGCAACTGTTACCTTTCACAACCAATTCAGCTTCAGACACATTTTCTCCATAGTCATTCTTGACCACAATTTTGTAAGTTCCAGAAAATTCTCGTCTACATTCTGAAATATTGAGCCGGGCAATTTTGCCATCAAATGTGATTTTCGTTTCACGAGAGTCTCGGATTATGGTGGTGTTTCTATTCAGACAAATATTGCACGTTAGTTCCGTCAATTGCTTTCGTAAAATATAGCTTTTTATGACAGTTTCTACTACGGTTCATTTCTTACTTGTACCAAACAATGGTAACTTTCTTGTCGATTTTGGTCAATTCGCAGTACATTTCTGCACTCTTTCCCTCTTCAACAGTCTGTGAAACACAAATTTAAATTATTTCTGGTCGTTCCAGTGGAACGATGAATAATGGATAAGGTCTACTTACCGTGTATTTGAGACCTTGAGCAAACTGAGGACCCTCGCGTTTAGGCTTGTCGTCATCTGGAATTTCAGTCACTTCGACAACTTGCGAACTAGCTTCTCCCTTTTCGTTCTTCGCGACGAACTTGTAAGAGCCCTTATCCGATTGCGTCGCTTGGTTAATTTCCAATTGAATCTTGTATTCTCCCTGTAATTTTGAACATTTTGAATTATCGCTAGTAAAAGTAAACACTGGACAGCGGGGTTTCAAACTAATCGGATGCAAGCTTACCTTTTCGACTTGTTCGACCTTATAGACGCGTCGGCTGTCCTCTCTAACGACGGATTTCTCTTGGAACCATTGCACCTGTGGTGGAGCGGCGCAACGAACTCTGCATTCGATCACAATAGTCTTCTTCTTCTCGACTCGAATGACCTTTGGTTTCTCGCGGATCACTGGTGCGACTGGAGAGATCAGGAAATAAATTAATAACTGGCCCTGACTAAATATAAATAAATCCTAGGTCTGTACTTGACCTACTTTCAATGTTCAGGGTCAAGTTCGCATTGATTTCACCGATCTCGTTCTTAATGTTACACTTATACAAGCCGCTTTCTTCTGGTTGGGGGTCCTGTAGGGACGCATAATCATTATAGATACCTTTCCATTTGGTCATGTTTTTTTCTGCCAAATCTTACTTTAATTTCGAGAAGAATGATATAAATTCCGTTTTCTTCCCGCATACTAATCGAAAACTTGGAAGAGGATGTTACTTCTTTCCCGTCACAGGTCCACTTGAAGTTAGGCTTTGGATCTGCTTTCACTTTGCACTCCATTCGAATCAGTTTTCCGTTTTGTTCTGAGACGATTCGAGGTTTTTCTGCAAATGTAGGAGCCGTTCCGGTTGGTTCAGGCTCCGCTTCGATGTTCAGATTAAGGTTGGCGTTCGACTCGCCGTGTGTGTTCTCGACGTGACAACGGTATGTACCGCCATCTTTTCCGCTGGGATCCTACGTTAATAACAAATCCAAAATGAAAGTATGTCGTCGAATGTATATTATTGTTTTCTGCAACAACTAACCTTCAGTTCGAGAAAGAGGTCGAACAGATCTTCTCCAGCCCCAACAGTCCGCATAGTGACCCTCGCGGACGTTTCGACCTTGGTAGTTCCCCGATACCAGGTAACGGTTGGTTCCGGGTTGGCCTTACACCGACATCGCATGGTGATAAGTGAGCCGGTGGCATTTGGCGTGATTTTCGGTTTTTCCACAAAAGTAGGTGCGACGCCGCCATCGTCCGCACCTTGGGTGATTAATAGAAGAAGAAGTTCACAATCCAGATAATCATTTAGCTACAAGCCGACTTAGATAATATTTATGAATGAAATCATAGAAATGACAGAAGAAAGGCATTGCCACATGTACAATAACATTGAATTAAAATCAGAGTAAGCTTCACTTCACGCTCAGAGTATGGCTCAATTCCGTCCCACCCTCTTCATGTAATCAGAGCATACGGCAACCAAAAGTATTCAATTCAGGGTGTTGCTTTTGACAAAGTGCATACAAGAAAGTATTTTAGAAGTTGGTTGCACGGGACAAGGAGAAGAAATATCAAATATTTTGAATGGGCAAGATGCTCGCCTTGAAACAGACATCTTCTGTTCTCTCTGCCTGTTTCCAAAAGGTAGTATAGACAATTTCCGCTTTTCGACACAGAACTTTTCAAGTACTCTCTCAAATTGAGGCATTGAGTTAGTGACACACGAGACGAGCATGCGAGTTAGAACTTCCTTCTGTCAAAACTGGATTATGTTAGTACGGAGAGCATGCCCAGTTTTAGAGTCAAATAAGAAACATGATAAGATTAATCCCAGACAGAATGGGCCTGATAAAGAGAGAGTAATAAATGGTTCACGAGTTGGGTTTACCTTGGAAGTTGAGCGCAATATTGGCATTACTTTCTCCGAACGCGTTGACGGCATTACAACGGTAGTTTCCGCCGTCTGAGAGCTCAGGATTCGAGATTTCGAGTGAGAGCAGGTACGTGTGTTTTCCTGTTTCCTTTGTCGTCATTTGGATTCGATCTGTGAGGCTGATGGCTTTGGTGCCTTGGAACCATTTGATTTCAGGTAAGGGCTCTGCTTCCAGAATGCATTCCATGACAAGAAGATCGCCCTTCTGTTTGATGGCAGGTTTCTTGGGAAATCGCGGCGGTTTACCTTCAGGTATCCTATAAAATATTATGTAAAAAATAATTATGACAGCGCCCGTATCTATCAGCAGTATTTTCGAGACCCTACACCGAAGTTTGCGTACGTTGGAGCGAGCATAGTCGGACACGGCTACATTTTTCCTTATATTTTGTAAACGTATGATGACTGATTCGTAAAGTTCTATTTCGAAATACTGCACGAACTATGTATGACCTAAGCATCTGAAGCTTACTTGAGCTTGCCGCCGCCTCCCTCGAAGTTGAGATTGACGATGGCCGTGGCTTCACCATGTTCGTTCTTTGCAATGGCCTTGTATTCGCCCTCATCTTCTGATTCCGCACTGGAAATCGTGAGGCGACACATGTAGTACACTTCCTTCGTCGTTTCTTTGACGAGCGTTGGCTTGAATCGAGATCCTTTGACAACCTTATTCTTATGATACCTAATTTTCAAATTCAATTATTAGAAAATGATTGCCACGTTGTTTAACGAATGTATGACGGAACACCCACCATGTAACAGTCGGTTCCGGTTCAGCAGCAAGTCGGCATTCGAAGGAGATGGATCCAGATTCATCTTGCCGTATAACCGGTCGTTCAGTAAAACTAGGTTTAACTGGGTTAATTGCTTCCTGAATCTCCTAAATTGAGGAAGGAACCTACGATCCGGAAGGGTTAGTAATTGGCATCAAAAGAAACATCCAACATTCAACAGCACACAACCTAACAACGGTTTATTTATGGTGAAATTTTGTGTGGAGCAAAATGGTACTAATTAAAAGTGCTCTTAAAAAGGGTTTCTAAAAAAATGGTTTGACGCTTTGAGTGCTATTTGAAATTTCTAAAGCTGGAAATTACAATAAACCCAACAATGCAGAAAAAAGTTTTTCAACTATGCTTTATTGTAAGAATCAAAAGGCCGATTTAGGTACTTTGACTTATTCTGCATTAGTTGGGTTTCCTTGAAACTGGTAGAAGGTATTTTGCTTTTGGTAAACGAGCGAAAAAGCACTGGTTAAGGCACAGCTTCTATGATTACATGACTTCTCACAGAAGATTACAAGGCAACTACTCAATTAGAGAGAGGATTTGAGCAGTTCTTCACTACAACTAATTATAACGGGGAACAACCAAGTTTTACTGTTGACGAGCAATGCCATTTCCTCCCAAATGCTTCTCTAACCCTAATCAACTCTATTGCTTCAGCGGTGAGCTGCCCTGATTGAACTCTGAGCATGACTAACGAATAAAAATCTAAAAAATTGTGCTCAACTTACTGTCGAAATTGAGACTAATGGTCGCATTGCTCTCTCCCAATTCATTCTTAGCAGTCACTTTGTACTTTCCTGCATCCTCCACAGCCACATTCTTGATCTCCAGTACTGCCTTAATATAGGCCCTCCTCCTTTTCTACAATTAACTGTCAAAATATTCAAAGTTAGTATTACAATTACTAAAAAGTGGCAGGTAAGGTAGTGTTAGACGTCTATTTAAATAGCTTTTGATTAGAAAAAACGCTAAACATGACATGAGGTCTGATAAGATGGATTTGCTTTCGCAGCTCATTTTTGGTAGCATAGCCGTTAACAGTTTTATACGATAAAATCAAACAGAAAATTGACATACTTTATGTCTACTACTACTGGCCACCGGTGCTCCGTCATGAAACCAAGATACACTTGGTTTTGGGTCCGCTTTGATTTTACATTCGAACAGCAGTCTTCGACCATCTTCCTCTTGACGAATTACAGGTTTCTGTGAGAAGCTCGGAGCTACACCGTCAATTTGTCTACAAGAAATAAAACAGCTGGTTGTTAAATAATTCGAAATATGACTCCAAACATCATGATAATAATAATACAAACATACAATAAGATTGCAAAGATGTAAATAAGCGTAGGAGAAACTGAGAACAATACAACAAAGTTAACGAACGAATGACAAAAATATTAGGTTAATCGGGGGTCACAAAATACATAATGACATTATATACCAAGTATATCGCTGAAGCCCTACAGAACACGTGATCTTGAGTTGATTCTGCTGCAGGTCTAGCTACAGGCCTACCTTCTTCGGTCAACCGGACAATTTTCGAAGTACACCTGACACGTTTTTATGATAAAGTGTTAACAAAATATTAGCACGCGCGGCTAAAAATTGAACAACAAAAAAAATGAATAATTAAAAAGAATTGGCAAAACTTGTGAGGCTCAACTGAGCCCCACAAGTGATTAGGAGAAGACCGCGACCGGTCGCAGCAACTGCTGGAAATAGTAAATAGTGTTGGTGGCCCTGGATGATGAAACGGGAATAAATGTCTCCCGTTCCAAGATCATCTGGAACCCGTTCGGTTCCAACTTCAAGACTTATACACCACGCCATGGTATAGCTTGTGACAGTTGAGTCAAAGAAGTGCTAATTGAGCGTTTCAAACGCGTTCTAAACCTACGGGGTTCATTTTATTTATGAATACTTTTTCTACTCAAAAATTGAATATATTGTATTGTAGAATATTACTTGAATAAATGTCAGCTTCAATATTACGTTTAAAAATTTTGATTTGCCTGTTTGCCAGGGTAAATCAATAAAAATGCGTATTCACTACTCAATATGATCTGCTACGCAGGTAAAACGGTAGTCCTAATTCTTAATTTACCGCAAAGTATATAGTTTATATAGTCTACGCATTCATCTATTTATTATTTGATCGATTAAGCTTTCAGACATTCAATAGACTAGTTAAATAAAACCTTTACATTGTATTCCGTGCTACATGAGTTTAATTTCATCTGATTTTATATATGTAGTAAATTACAGAAGGATTAATTTTTATATTATATAAATTATAAGATTTCTAATTCGCTTTTAAAGCAGGATACCCTGAGATTGTTAGCGTGTCATGCGTGTATTAGCCTGGATGAAGTTATTGTAGCACAATATTTGCCAAATATTTAAATAAATCATGCACTCATTTTTTTTTCAAATGAACTTTGAGTAGAATATCTATTACGATTTCAATTCATTGAATATTATAGGTAACTAATTTCACAAGGGTAGCTCCAATGAATGGTGGATATGCGCATATTCACCAGTTCAAAACGACTCCACTAAAAGTTGTATAATATGTGTATAGCCCTTATCAAATTATTTGATTGCAGAAAATGCATAATGACTAATGACAGTATTAAGCTTCAGGTCAATCCGAAGGCAACAGACTTTGACATTAATATGTCAGCCGCAGGCCGAACGTTATGGTCAGTCAGTACCATTTCCACCACCTCATAAAAAGGGCTTTTTTTAGACCGCAAAGGTGTTTCGCTAAGCTAAGATTTACAATGGGCAATCTATCCCTAATAATTAAAGCTATCTAAATGAAACTCAGCGAGACGGATTTAATTAATAGCAATTATATTTTTAAGCATCCCATTGATATTGACAATTGACACAATACTACTCTGTTTTAGCTCAAGTAGTAGAATACGGTTTCAGTGACCCTACTAACTAACAAGCCAAAATACGAGTATGCTGTGTGATCAAAATGACTTTAGCTCATATAGGTTGGTAGGGTTTTTGAAGAGTACAAAAGAAGCTTTCGATTATCTAAGCAAAAAATTATTTTGTTTCGGCGGAACGCGAAGATAAGATTCAAGGTCGGTTTAATTTTTCAACGATTTGTATTCGTTTGGTAGCATCAGACCTGAGACCTGACACGTGGAAAAATGAGATATTAAAGGAACCGTGAATTTAAGCAGAAAACGCCAAAGAAGATGATGCATTCGTTGCCAAAAATGTGAATATCGTCTTCCGGTGAAATGATTAATTCGTGGAGCATCGTCTCGCAAATGCTCATCTTGTATTTTTAATGGGATTCGCATCCTCGATTTCAGGAGACAGGTCGACCCACCGCTGCTGCTCTGCTGTTCCGACTAATCATTCCCTTGCTCAAGGCTACTCTAATTAAACAGGCATATTTGGCACGATTTAAATGATGTGGTGAAGGATATTTAGACCCAGAGCGCGGCCTAATTCCAGTTCTTAATGTAAATAAACACGGTATTCTAAAAAGCGTTGCTTCCTTTTAGACAGACAGTCGCTTGCTACCTGGTGCAACTCAAAGCCTGTCAGCCACGTCAAGTAAATCCTACTCGTATAAACATCCCTGGCTCTGGAATAATGCATCTGTAATTCCTCTGACCTACAAAGAAATTTGTTGCAAAAAAAATGTTTCAACTTGGAAATCCCATTTTGTTTGCTTATTTAGGAGCACGCAGTCGGTTCGTTTTGGGGTATCTGGTGCGGCAGTGCAATTTTCGACAGAGTTAAATCAGTGGCTTCTAACTTCCGATCCGAACTAAGCAAGGTACTGTATGTGCTTCGGTCTGGCTGCTTTTGGCAGAATTCGAGTCTGGTACGTTGGCACGTATATGGTCTAACGTTCTTCGATTTTCGCAAGTACTATGACTAATAATATCTGCCAGATTTAATCATCAATATCCTGAACATGCCGTGGACTGTCGCCAGTAATCGATCAGTCATTAGTGACTGCAATTTCTGAAAACCTATTTGCACTTGTATGTATTGGTAGTTTATAACACGGCTTATAATAACACGGTCGAACAGAGCTTGAAAAATATTGTTAATAAAAATATAGAATCGATTTCGTATTCTGAAGCACACTCTGCAAATAAGCGTGAAAGCATTCAGCGAAGCATGAAGAGATGAATGGTAGACAGAATTATGCACTTACTTTTCGCGTGGCTCGTCGACAGCTGAAAAAGACAAATTTTAATTTGGTTAGCATAAACGTTGAAAATGGACTGGTGCAAGCTACTTAATACTTAACAATCACGCCCTCAGATTTTTTGATGCAGCGGACTACTTAATTTCTATTTATTTTAAGGCATATGATTGCGAGCGAGTCCCGTGAATGCCATTTACAATATTAAAGCAGTCGGAGCTGGCAGCAGCCGAGTTTTGATAGTTGTCACCACTATTGTTTCAACGATTTAGCCGATAAAGTGCTAGACTAATTGGCTACTAAGGGAGACGCTACAACAGATCATGCAGTGGAGGGATGCGAAATTTGGTCCACTCCCAAACTACAACGAGGACTTAGCCAGACTAACAAAACTAACAATAGCGCGACGAATACGATGAAAACACAATTTAACTGATAGGTTGGCCACCGATTCTGGATGTTAAATACTGATCATACCAGACGAAATTCAGTTAAATATATGGCGTTTTAATCCGCTGGCTCGGGATCGGGATTCGATCATAATCAATCGCCGGTCTAATATGCTATGCCTAAATGCCTAATCCAATTTCGCAAGGCTTTCACTTATTTCCGACCAGTTTTCATGAAACTACAGAAACAAGCAGCAGCATTTTAGATAAATAATACTGGAAATGAACTCACGACTAAAGTTGAGATTGATTGATGCGAAAACTTCGCCATGCTTGTTCTTGGCTTTGACTCGATATAAGCCGGCATCTGACTCGACCACATTGTCGAGCTCGAGAACAA
>VNWX01001131.1:0-16514 GCA_009869905.1 Ceratophysella communis
CCTCCGGAGGCCCATGGGACTCCGGCCTCCGGAGGCCTGGAGGCCCGGAGGCCGGAGGCCCATTTGCCCAACTATGCGTACGTCTACCACCAAGCGCTATAATAAACAAAAAGACACTTCAGAGCAAATGTACTAGTAGTTATGAAAATTTATTACAGTGCACTGCAGAACAGACAACTTAGCGGGATTAAACTACAGCCAGAAATATGCTCTGGGTCACTATTTAACTCTATCAATCAATTACCTGAGGGAATGCATATCTGCTTTCTCTGATCGAGCTGACCCAGATGTTAGTACCAAGATCTGGTTTCGGCTATGGAATGTGGTTTGTTTGCAAAAGATTTTATCCGAAGCATTGGGCTACTTACCACGCCTTCAGCCAGCCTACGTTGCTGGGAAAGTATCAATTAACGGTAAGCAACGTCAGAATTTCGTAAAATACGAAATCATGTTTATTTTTAAGTGATTCAAGCATTTTTCTTACTGTAGAAAGGAAGCCGGAAGTTAAGCAGGGAATAAAGAAACCTGCCAAGTCAAAGAAGGGGAAGTCTGTCTGTGATAATGCACAGCTAGGGGAATTTGACGGACCTACAGGATCAGTTACAGCTGCCAGTGTTGCTGGCGAAAATTACAAAGATTTAGAAAACTGCGTCCAGCCTGCCTCGTTAGTTCCCTTCTTGAGAAGATTTGATATTGGCGTATGTGATGATAAATTGATATTTAAAGCCAAGATATAAGTCTTATTTTTCTTATTTAAAGAAAATTATCGAAAGCTTTCTGACTTTCCAGGTATTTCACATGTTGGATTCACCACTAACTACTGGACCAGGTCTTGGCTTATTGTCCAGCCTGCCAGATGACATATCGGATCGGCGCTTCAGTTCTGGAGAACTGTATCCCGAAACACTGGCATTGTTGTTATTGGAAATTATTCAACAAAACTGTGATTCAGATAATGCCTTTTCAATTTTGAGCATGAAAAATATAACGTTGTCTCTGTGTACACACATGGATGTTGTAATGCAGTTTCTGAAGGTATGGTTCTCAAGGTTTATTAAGTAATAATTGTATGCTACAAATAATTCCTAAAATATCCAGGATCTGGATTCTGAGACGAGTGAACCGAACAGGAAGTTGGATGACTGCTACCGTTTACTGTTGAGAACGCTGAACTGTCAGTTTCAAAAAATTAAAGAAATTTTGGATGAAGAAGCGAAAGAGTGTGAACTTCGACAGGCGCTCGAAATTCTTGGTTCCCGCAAAGACGTGCGAAGACGCGTTTCAACGACACAAGCCGATTTGATTCAGAGATCTGTCAATTACCTGGGTGGACTTTCTGAAGTAGCTAATTATCCTGCTACTGCAGTAGAGCATTTGAAGCTGTTGAGCAATTTCGAAGAACTTGTAAAAACTGAGCATGCAGCTGCAGCCGTTGGTACGTAGCGGCATTAGTCGTACCTTTGAGTGTTATGCTCATGCTAACCGAGTTTTACCTTATTAGACGCAGTGGCAGAAAAATATTTAAAAGCCAAATGGAAGCTGAGCTCTTCACAGGCTGATTTTATTCTGAAGACTTGGATAACAAAATCTGCCGACCCGCTAGGTTAGGGTTCGATATAAATCATCAATTATTTGTTTGAATTTTTTTCATAATTTGATTGTAATTGAAATGGCTTAAGGTGTTTTGCAATATGTTACTGAGAGCTTAACCAATCCCGTCCACGGTGGTGATATCCCTTGCACCGACACCTTTCAGTCTTGTACGCCTGGGAGCTTTAACACCTGGTACCAAGTTCTCTTCTCTTCGCTGTCTCATCATGTTTCGAAGCAGGTAATGCTAAATGCAAAATGCCCGTTGCTTGCCATAGGTTGTATGTATAGTCTGTTTTTCTTGAGGAGAGAATTAATACTAATTCTCGTTTATTTAACTGAAAGAAGTTCAGAGGTCAATTTTACAATTTGCCTGTTGTTTAGGGAAAAGAGGTGTCCAGCAAGGGAAAATCTACCACTGAAGCGTTTGCTTACTGGATGAGAGCGGTTGCAATTTTAAGGGTCTTGGTGAATGTGACCCATACACTTCGGAAAAATAAGATTCTGTCACCGCTGTTGCGTGTATGTTTAAAATGACTCCTTATCTAAACTTTTGATACTTAGTGCAAATACCCGTACTAATTTCTCTTATTGATCGTTGCATCTTGCAATACTTTGTCATTTTTATACCAGTACTCTCGTGTGTTCCTCGAAGCCTGGATTAGTCATGGAATCAATTTGCTGCCTGCGATGTGCGCTGATCGAATAGAGGACTTTAAGACATTTACTCATAACCTCCAGAATACCACGAGGAAGCTGCAAACTGTATGCGAACATTCGAAGGTAAGTGTAATTATATATCTTGGATTCGGTCCGAAGTCCACACAGGGTCATGATCATGAGGGTAAGTTAGTAAGGGTGAGGCTCAGATTCAGAACACGAGAGCTAACTCGGTTTGGCATTTAGGTGAAGAAGGACACACAGCTTATGCGGCATGTACCGCTCGTGAAGCGCGTCTTAGAAGCACTGGTCTTTCGAGTACGAGAAGTTCTCGCCATTAATGGTGTGTCGGAAGCGTTTTGGATGGGGTCCCTGCGTCATCGAAATTTGGATGGTGAGGTTGTTAACTCACAACCTTTCAATGATTTAAGTGAGGAAGAAACTTCCGACACTGAAGAACAAGTGGAGCCTGACGATAGAAGTGAAGTTGCCAGCTCTGATTCAGATGATTGAGATGATACAAGGAGAAAAAGCTACATACAGTTACCTAATAAATATGTAGTTTAAGTACAATCACATCACTTAGGTACTTCATTCCAGTGTCTCTTGAATATTCAGAAAAAGATCAGTAAATATCTTCTTATTCTCTAGCTAACTGTTACCAACCGTGTGCATTGAATTATTTTGAATATTATATTTTGTAGCTTGTGTGCCCCCCGCTCACCGCGCCGACGAACGCACTACGCCATTCTGATTAGCATTTGTTCAATTTCAGCCTCAGCATAACTACCTGACTGGCTGGCTGGGTACCTAAGTCAGGTCAGGCAGAGCAAGTAAGGTAAACGAATGATTTCTGGATATGAGCGCAATAAGCACCTGCAGATACTATGGAGAACCTGGTAAAAAGGTAATCGAGACAATCCCAATGTATCGTGAGCTCGAGTCGTCTGCAATGGGCCCGTCTTGAGGCCCCAGTAGCTAAGAGCAATCTTACTCCGTAAAACATACATAGATACATACAAATAAGGTAAATGAACAGGCATTATCCAACCAGTGAACACTTGAATGCTGTATTTAATACGACTTACTACTAGTAGTTACAATACCTACCGGTACCTTAAAAAAGAATACAGAAAAGTGAACTGGTAAACCTGGTACGACATTGAAATACCGATATAGAGAATCGCAATATATAGTAATGGTAGAGTCATGTATACTCGTATAAGTATACACATGGCGAGTTATGTAATTATGCATTGTAGATATTTGTAGTCGGACACGACAAATAGCCCTTTGAGACAAACTAAGACTTGGAATTTCTGACCAAAACTTATTAGCTACCAGACATACATGTGTAAATCTACGTATATCAATTACGCGTACGTCTTGAGGAATAAAAGTAAACGAGGCTTGTCTACACTTATCCGGACTGACTACAGGTCAAAACTAAACACAAAATAAAAAAATATCTACCCAAATCGTTCCACGTACTTTTCATGTGATTTCTTATCTTGAAGCCAGCAGCACTTCAGCCCTAAAAATATTTTTGGACATCTTTTTCAATATAAATATCAATATGTAATAGTATAATAGGGCAAAGGACTGGAGATTCATAAAAACTAACAACGCTGCTAAGGATTAACTAAATAAGTTCCTATCCACTTACTTTGTTCGTCCGCCCAATCTGGCCAAGTTCAGGAATTCAAAGAAAAATGCAAATACTTCAATAGTACTTGTTAGCTAAGTATATGAGATGCCTTTGGAATGTGTGGTCTATAGATATGCCTCTTTTAATTTTGACACGGACTGGTTTAGCCTACCGGGATCCTATAATCCTATCCGTTGTGGAGTCCAAGAAGCTCAGTAAGAGCTGGTGCAAGCTCAAGATAAGAAATCACTCGGCTAGTCGTGCAGAAAGCTGATATAATCTCACATAATTTATCTAATGTACAGACGACAATGCGTAGGATACTATTATGGTTTTACAAAGTACTAGATTCGGTTCCGCTTCCTTGAGTTTCACACTGGTTCATCCCACCTTCCCACCACGCACGCTGGCGGAACAACTTACAAGTTTTAAATAAATTGGACCAAACTCTGCACATGATCACCATTACTTCTTATGCCATTTACACTAAATATTAAAACGCATGCTTAGAAATACATCGAACGGTATAAGCAAGGATCACTCATATAAAACAATTCACAAGTACAAAACGGTTAGTAGATCGGTAAAAACACACGTCAGTCACGCGGCGGTCGGGGTATGCGGCAATGGAATGAGAGCTCTTCTGAGTACCACACCCTACACACTTTCGGGGAATTCGTAGTTGACCGGAATGAAAGTAAAGGTAACACTGGTTTTGGCTAAATTAACAAACTTAAAAATAAATGCACGCAGAGTCTTTCCGTTTCCTTGCACTCCGTACTAAAACTATTCAGTTGAGTCATGTTGCGTGGACAATTCACATAGCTCATGTGCCACAAACAGTTCATCGCGAAGGAGCAGCTGCAGATGTCACACCCGGCACCTATCACCAACTTAAAAAACTTTCATCTGCATTTGCATTAACTAACGGTCTCAAATGCAATAGGAGACTGTAGGGCCGGAGTCTGGGTTTGTTGAAGTCCGGATAAGGTGAACTTATTCAGTGTGGCACATTCGCTTGTCTTGAAATAGGAAGGTTTCAGTTCAATGACCCTCAGAAGCAATGATATTATGGACCTGTTCTAATTTGTAAGCAAGCCGTTGTTTTTGTGAAAATTCATCTTCTTCCAGGGTCATCATTAGTTGGTCATTGTACTTGGAAGCGTAGTTGTACAACTCTAAAAGTGAGCTCTCGGTGCTGAACTCAGTCGAGTGCAACTGCAAGCAAAATAAGAAGAACGGACTTATGATCTTTACCGTTTGAAAATATGTGCGGCTGGAACAGAACTGCTGTACTGGAAGATCTGTATCTGTAGAACAGATTAAATGACTCACCCTCGATTCCTCGGCTAACATAAGATTCATATCTTGATCAGATATACAGGGCATTGCTTTAATGTCCGCATAGTATCGCTCCACCCATTCCTTATAAGACGGGATGTCCTTGGCATAGAGAAGCTTGCTACTAGGTGAATCTTTGCCTGTAAAACAAAAACGCTGCTTGTATTCTATTTTCGATGAATTTCTATGACCAGGAAGGACCAAGAGGAAGAAACGAGAAAAATTTACAAACCTAAGCGATGCTCCGATGTTGAACAAGCATCCATGAAAGTTTGAGCAACCACTGACAGGCAAGAGTCCACTATATTTGATTTGTGAATGTCAAACACGAAGTTTGGATTCTTGATTAGGTTAACCCAAAACCGTAATGGTAAGCTAGAATTCCAGCAAAGAGAATTAGTACTGTTCCACGCACGACAGTAGTCCAGCTTTTAAATTAGCTCTGGCGAATCCAGGAATCCCTTACCTATTACTCTTCCAAGTATGAACAACCTCTGGATCTGTGATGCCGTGTTGAAGGGCTTGATCATCCAGAAAGTCAAACATGTACTTGATGGCCAAAGGAAGAGCGCTTCCTCGATGAGCCGTACTAAATATCGTCTCGAACAAGTCATCCACGAATTTTTGCAGAGTGAGCTGTAAAAATAGAACACACGTTGCTTTTTGTTCTGAGCCAAATGTATGTAGAGAATGGAAAACGGCACAGCAGTTTCCTTACCTTCGTTGCAAGCAGCCGAGTTAGGTAAATCTCGGAAACCATCTTGTTGCCTCGCTCTCCCTCTTTCTGATTATCTGAGTCATGATGTTTGACCAAATGCCAGACCTTCATTCCACCCTCTCGGTCGTGGTTCAGAGGGGAGGTGGCCCTGCTCAGCGGAGGGCTCGTCGAGTTGTATTTGCTCAGATTAAGTGTTTCATACTTGTGAGACTTCTCTGAGCGTTCCGAAAGAATAGATAAATTGTACATGGACGATTGTTTGGGAACCAGAGTCAGACACGCCGCATCTGGAACCTGTACAACAAGTTAATTAGTCGGACGATCTATATGAATCACCACTGACATCTACATGTTTTTAAATGTGAACGAACCCGGTAATGACTTAGAGTGTTCAATTTTTTCCATTCTCCCTCAGTCTTAGTAGTGCTGTCTTCGTCATACAAAATAAGCCGACCTTTGTTTCCAGTCCTCCACTCTATAATACGCACATGTGATTAGAATCTAACGAAAATTAAATAATTGCATGCTGTTCTTTTTGCTTATTAAGCTTTATTTGTTCCTACTAAGTATACCAGGTTGCTTTGTTTTAATGAAAAAATACGCAACCGGGCATCTACACATACTGCATCCACGTAATAAAATACATTCTAATAACTATAACAGTCACAGCAACAAGCAATGTGATGGAGTTATTTTCTCACCGAGATCAAGGTCCTCTTTCCTTGGTCTTTGGCTATACTGCGTAGCTCTGTATATAGTATCTAAAGCTTTCTCTTTCACCTGAACAACAGTGTCACAGTCTAACACTTTTACCGGTACGTCTGTGTTCTCCTGGTTTAAATCAAGCCCCGTCATGTAAGTAGTTTGGTGTGACATGGAAACGAAGACAGTCTGAAACGGAATAAACACAGCTAATAATATAAGGTACCAAACTGATTCAATAGTGCGCCTGGGCACTGACTTTGCAAGGTGGAATGCTTACCATGGTTTTGTAGCCAATCGACTGACGAATTAGCTTTTCCTCACTCAAGGAATACCTGGCCTCGGCTGTAACGGCATCCACTGGTCCCTTATCAACTTGCTGCTTGATTGCTCTGTAGAGCAAGTACAGTGGTTCTCCAGCGCACTCTTTCAGAAACTTGTACAAGAGGAATGTAAACCAAGCTGATAGCATCTTCTCGGCTACACTTTCCGTTCTTTTGGATTAAAAACCAAGGTATGTAAGTACAAATTATATTACAGCTAGCATAAAATAGTAGGATGGATCTTGAGCTATATTTTCTACACAATACCTCCTAAGCAGTAATTTAGGATGATTTTTGCTCTCCATAGATTTTTCAATTAGCTCCGCTAGAAGAGTTTTCAGAATATCTGTGCAGTACTCCATTTTCCCCTGAAGGGACACCATGATCAAAGAAGCGACGTTTACTCTGGAGAGAAACACAAGTCGTATCATAAAAAGGAATATTCTTATTTCACGAAACAGGAGCATTTCAAACAAAATGTATCGCTCACCTGTCCCGCATTGAGAAGTACCTATTATTTTCTAGGGTTCGAATGAAAAGGAGGAGAAACGTTTTATTCAGTATTAGCAATCCAAAGTGGCGTAATCCTTTGGCCTTAAAATGCAAATCTTGTCGATCTAATTGTAGAGCAGCATGGTCCTCTCCGTTGGGGAACAAAATCTTCATCGAGTAGTTTCTGTAATCCAGGAATGGAATGCCACCAGATGTCATGTCTCCTGTTAAGTCAGTCATTTCGGTCTGCAGCTCAGCAAAAGCTGTAAGAAACATTACACAATTAACGCACGCTCGTCATTTGAGTTAACTACAATCTACAATACATAAATCCAAGCAATAAGGTTGGAAATATACAGGTTTTGAGTTATAGGACCAATGTTGTGTCATGTAACCCAAAATGTTGCAGAGACACATTTTTCTAACATATATTCGATGACAGAATTATACAACCATACCTTCTTTACACTCCGCTGCAACCCGTAGTTCCAAGACGTCCATCTGCTCTTGCATATTTTTCAGGACTCTGTTGCTCTCCGTTGACTTCCGGCGATATGCGATAAGGATAAGAACAAACACCACCAGAACAACGCAGCCAATCGATGCTATCACGTACATGAAGTTTTGAGAAAATTCTCCTGGAGAAATGTGGTCGTATTTAAGCCGTCCAATCTCAGTCTCCCAGTTCGTTCCAACTTTTACCTAAGTAATAAAATACACCTCGGTACAACTGTGTAAGGTATGCGCTAAAGGGTAGAATACAACGAACATTTGAATCTGAATAATTGATCTGAAATTCTTCCGTAAAGTTCTGATGCTGAACAAGACGAGATGGGCTCAATTTGCATGTATTTTCGGATCGCTTTCTTTTCATCTAAAAACGTTAACCTTTTATCGCTAAACTTTTACGGAACGATGTTCCGGAAACTTTTACAGTATAAATATTCTCGTCAGAACTATTTCAATAATACTTGGGAGAAAGTAGTATAACTGGAGGGATAAAGAAGGATGGAGATTTTTCAACCCATAAATTGTGCCTCGAAGTAAAGTAGGACGAGCTTTGAGTCTAGGTTAAATTCAGTTACAAATAAAATTGGAGTTTCTTCTTACCTTCACCATGGGAGCCCTCGAAGAGTCTTTAGCCCCATCCTTGCCATCCGGAGGCTGGAACGGAGGTGGTTTGCACGTTAGTTGTTTGATAGTGAGGGAAGTAACATTGCAAATACTTGTTCCAATAGTAACGACTACATTTGACTCGTCCGTGGCTGAGTTCAAGTTAACCCCCTGATAAACGGAGCAAAAGAATGTCAGAATCAATAAAAAGCTACTGACAAATACATAGATGGAAATAGGCAACTAGACAACGGGGTGCGCCTCACATTAATTGTCAAATAATCGCTTTTATATTTCTTAGTTTTCTCTTCAAATTGTTCGTAGCGTGGATTGGGATACAAGTGGAACAAGTGCTCCCCCTGCGTAAGATTTTGAACGTAAACCGTATCCAAGATGAACCCATATTGAAGAGGAATAAATCCATCTCTGTAACCACTGAAATCAGGTTCTTCTTTAAGTGCTGGCGTAAGACAGAACATTGTTTCGTTGTTGGAAACGTTGCATGGCTGGAAACAGTATAAAAATAAAATTACCATCTTGATATCGACTACGTAACCCGGTATTTTGCATTTCTATCATATATGTAGTACTCACGCTCGTGAAATTCTCGTCCTTGTACACAACAAAAATGGAGGGATCCTGCACCACATCAAAATTTCTTCCGTCTATCGTGATATTGATTCCACCGGCTGGAATACTTTTGATTGGTTTGTCCTAAGAGGTTCAAATTACATCTTTCAACATGCAGACAAAACAGCCGGACAAATTGATGTAAGCATACTTACGGCTTCCAGTATGATGACGGGATTGTCCACATAGGTATATCCTGGGTCATACGTCCGGTCTCGATGGTCAAATCTTACAACCAAATGTGATTTACCTTTCTTCTTCACACTGCCCGCCCTACACTCAATCCTATTTGTTTGCTTCCTAAATCGTTTAAGCGGGTTAATATTAATTCGAAAATTGACTAAGTCTACTGAAACAGATAAGTAGGTACTCACGAAAGAATAATGCAGGGTGTGTTATCAATATACGCTTGAACTTGGCTACCAGCGTTTAGGTGTTCTCCAAATATGGCAATCTTTGTACCACCTTCTATCGGCCCACGATCAGGTTCAATTCGGATGATTTTAGGATCTACAAATCGATATTTATCTGTGGACTCTGCTCGAAAGTCCGCTATTTTCACGATGATTGGCCCAGCCTTTGGCTCATTTATTCCCGGACCATCCAGGCGACACACAATTTGTCGAGTTTGCTCGTAAAGATGGCGGTAAGGTTCACAGGAAACGCCGGCTACGTTTACTCCTCCGTAAATGTCCTAGAATTTGAAGTAGAATTTTAAACGTGCTCGACTACAAGCACGAGTGCTTAAAAGTCTGTAACTTACGTCGAATGTTTTCCCTAAATTGATGCCCGTGATGGTGACATTAGTTCCACCTTCCCAAGGACCTGATTTTGGGCTGAACTGTGTGATTTCTGGATTTGGGCATGTATGGTTTCTACTCAACCAAACGCCTCCCCCATCGTCGCATTGCTCTTTCACTTGACATCTGTTCGAGCTTTGGCACCAGCCACATCTGAATTTTTCATTCATTGAGAGGCACATCCCACAGTTGTCTGCCATCGATGGACACCGGTAGACCATGACTAAAATAATAATAAAAATTACAATTTTTATTAAGGAAATAATTTTTGAAAGGATAGTCGAATAGATTGAGATATCTACTACGACGGATGACGACGGTTCAAGGTGACGTATTTTTACTCTTAATCAAATATTCCAGAAAGAAAGGTCATACTTAATCATACTGCTTTGCATTAAGCATAGAAATTTTGTTCTCACTATGAATATTATCAGGATTATCCAAGGACTTGGTTTCGCCTCCACCCCACACAACGGCAAATGGCACTGTGATATTTGGCACAGGAGAATTGTAGTTGAACTGTATTGGGTCACAGTCAATTGTATTTTCAAGAAGTCTGGCGTTCGTTGGAGTGACACGACCTTCGATGTTAAACCGGCAGGAGAATCTTGTCTGGACTATGATTTGTTGCTGTACAAAATAATCAGAACACACATAATTATGTACAAAATATTTTTTTAGGTTCAAGGTTCAACAAGAACAAGCTTATACAGTATATATTTTTAAAAAGCTTACCGCAATATTATCCACCTTTACTTGAATTTTTCTTTGGGTACCATATGGAACCAAAAGCTCGGAAGATCCATTTGTAACATTGATCCTTGGACAGAAAGTGGGTCCACTCCTAATACTGGGTCCTACACGCTGAATATTTGGAATCAATACAATTTGTTAACGGTGCTTCTAAACATGATAAGTATTCATTTTTGTAAATGATTCACTCACATTAAGACCAGTTACTAAGATGTCGTTCCGACAATTCTCGGCAGTATCATGGGTGCATCGATGCTTGTCAACGCACCAGTCACAAGGAAATGCAGAAGTAACACAAGATGTACATGTTGTGTACGTATTACAATCAAAAAATACGAAATCCGTTGCGACAAAATCGTTTGGAGGAGATCCTTCTTGAGACATTCGTACTGAGAGTGTCGCCGTAAAGTTATCTAATTATATAGAACAGCGAGATTACACCACAATTCATCATATTGGAAAAAGTTTGTTTAAAACACGAAATCTTAATTGAAGGCAACATACGCTGCGAGGACGGAATAGGAGGCAAGTCCGAGGTGGGTGGCGTATAGCAAGTAACTCCAGTCGCTGTAAGATTAGCATGTGTCTTCAGCGTCTTACCAGTAATGAACCGAAATACGCATAAGAAGTTTCCAGATCGTGTGGGCAAATGATCAATGCTGAGCGATAGCTATTTTAGAAAAAAAAATTGTACTAATACTTATATCGACATCAAAATTAAAGCAGATGGTATACTTACAGTACGAGCAGTCGAACTTTGAAGCTGGCTTGGGTTGACCATTGTTATACGAGTGCACTGTCCACTTTTATAAGAAATCCAGTACAGAGACAGTTCAGTAGCTTTTGGTCCTTTAGGGCAGTTGTTTTTAAGTGTGCACCTGAAATAGTACCAAAACAAAAACTCAGTAAATCCGTACAAATTAGATAATAGTAGCTTACTACATCAATCATCAAAATCTGATTATCCTTTCGGTTCCCTTTCCCTAAGCTATTTTGCCTAAAACTAATAACTTATACAACCGTCTTAAAATCTTGTTGTAAAATGCAAAATCTTACTTATTCTGCAATGAGCACCATCCACAGTATGGATCCCCAACTTCGACACATCTATTACACGTGGTATATTCCGAGCAATTGTGAACCAGTACTTTCGATATCTAAGAATGAGAGGGATGGTCATAATCCGATTTCAATTCCAAAGAGAACCTTACTCCGGTAGTCAAATAAAGATTCAAGAAAGAAGCCATACCTTTTTCTCAGTCATAACGTAGACATGTGATTTCTGAGGATCAAAGAACATATTTGAATTGACACTTTTACCAGCATCAATCACAATGTCATCGTACTCAGACCCAGATTTTCCACTTTCAACAACAACCTGTGAGTCAGAATTATAGATCAGTGCGAGTTTTTTCCCGAGTACAAAGCACGCAGAGCAGAGGAACAACAATTGATACCTAAAATGATAAAACAACTACCTTTTTCAGGTGTCCATCTTTTGTGCCTAGAAACACCACAGTGTAATTTCCAGCCGAAGTAGCTGCAACTGAGGTGAGCTGTGTTGTAAAATTTAGCACGGAAAATGCCACAGCAGGCTTCTCTCCACCGAGTGGAGTATTTACATCCATTCCACAAAAGTCCTCTTCGATGATTTTCAATTTCTATTTATTATAATACGTACGTCAATTCAAGCTTGTTTCGCAAATAAATGCCTATTAATTATTTCATAAGTACTCCTTTCTGAATCTGAGCATACGAGCTAAGAACCAATGCCAAAACACGAACAGTCATTAAAACATTACAGACAGGTGAGACGACGCATCTCCGTCTAGCTGACCAGCAATAACAACCGTTCTGCTTTCAATTATGCTGACGTTGAGTTAGCTCCCCTCTTTACAAATAAATAAGTTAGTTGGTATTCCACATTACACTCAGCAGATATCAGACATACAAGACACGACTTTCTGATAAAAATTCAAGATCACAGATACATGTATCTCGCACCTTGTAACTTGCCTAAAGTAAGTCAGGGAGTCAGGGATCAGTGGGGAATTGTGTTCATGGCTGGCTCGTATAAACAACGTTCAATTAAAACACATAGGAAGACTTCTTTAAAAAATTCCACCCGCCTTCAATGCACCTGTGCTATTGTTGACGCAACAGAATTAAAAATGCAGGGTAGAAATAGCAAAAAATGGAAGGAATAAGGAGTCTATTTTTAAGGGTGGAAGTTTTTCTGATGTAGACTTTTTGTTATTTGAATCTATCACAATCAGGGCAAAGGCATGTGTCCATTTCATGAGCCTAACGAAGACAGGATGGTCGAATTCAAAAACCGGGTTAAATTACGGCAAAAATTTGAGTTATGCAAGTCGGAACTCTGTAACTTAGGCCCTCAGGTTCAGGTCAGGAAATAACTTGAGGGATTAGATTAGAAGAGGAAATGAATTAGAACTCACCGTTGGAACGCATGCGGCATTCATGGCAATAAAGCCCAAGCCCCTGCTACCCTTTCCTTGAAAGCACATTTCGATATTTTCAACGAACTTCCGACGAATATCCTTGAGAGAATAAACGCATAGTGCACTTTCTGAGCCAGGCAGAGCGGTCCCTGGAGGGTCTGGAACGGAAAATACACTGAAGAGAACATCATCAGAATGTGTAATATCCAATTTATTGGCTAGATCAGGTCCGGGTTTTCCAAGGTAAGCTGCCTGAATGAGGTCAAATTTCTTCCCAGTTGAATCACTGATACACTCAAGTGGAATTTCGGTGTAAGAATAATAGTTGGAGTCGTTTTGACAAACGCGGACCAATTTTGAGATGAACGGGGAGTTTGTGTTTGTGTCTTTTTTCTGGGTTGTCATAAAATACGAGAATCCCTCAGAGCTGAATCCGTACACATAATGGATTGGATACTGCTGTCGCATACTGATTAACATTTTTGTTCCAGATGATACACCTGTGGTAACGATTCCGAAACTGTCAAGAGGATTTAGACTGCGACTCGATACAGCTGGAACTTCGTGTCTGTATGGCGAATTCCCTGTATAAGTTACTCCCACATAAAGAACCTGGTAAACAGAAATAAGAAATACATAAGTTTGGTTAAAATATTCCCGTGAGAGTTAAGTTCCAATTCTATTTAGTATAGTACGGAATGGCAAAGTAGTAACTTACGGTGGATGTTGGTGGTGTCGGTGGACCAGGTGCAATGAAAGCTACCGTACTCGCAGACTCATTGTTGGCGACAATCGGTTCACTCACAGGTTTCGACTCAGTCGCAGACACGTTGTCAAGTCCCAGAATCCAGCACATTCCTTGGTACAGGCTGCCACACATAATTAGCTTAGCCCTGCTATAGTCGACGACAAGGGCTTTATTCACATTGTTTGTCAATTGGTATTGAGCTTTCTCTGGACACTCGAGGTATCCAGAACATTCAGTCGAGTCCTTATAGGGTCCAGTTTTGTTCCATGCTATTAACCGGAGATTTGGGTCTAGCTGATATATCTTGTTTACCGCTCCGACATAGAGTATTCCCGTTTCTTTGTGCACGACCAGATGATTATTCACCGTTGAATTGCTTGCAGCGGGATCGGTGAATGTGGCCACAATGTGAGAACTCGAAGAACACATAACTGGCAACACCACTTGCACAACACACAGCCATGCCGCCAACAGTAGTCGGGCTCTGCAGCCTCCCATGGCGAGCTGATAAAAGTTCCAAGAATGCTATCGGTCAACTCATCTTCACCTAAAATATAAGATGATAACCATGTTAATATCTAACTTACGCATATCATCACTGTCAAATCCAGGAATAGACTATTCAGAACAGCATCGGCATGCATAAACTCGCAACATACTGCATAATAACATTTCAGTGGCGTTAATTATTTCAAATGACAAGTGACAAGGGCCCTACACCCTACGCAACATCCGAACCATTGACTGTCCCCAAATTTTTTCATACACTCGTTAGTCTTGGTGCTAGTAAATACAGTGATATGTGATATACAATATAAATGTATCTATTACTAAACTGTAAACAAACTGTCAGTGAGACATGTGCTACTGGAATATTGACTATGCAAGCAATACACGACACACATTTCACATTTCGTACGCTCAATACTCGATAACCATGACCATACCATAACCCCTGGCTGCTATTCTGAATGGACTGACGGAGTATAACCTGACTTAAAAAGCAGCTGACCTTTCGGTTAGTCCAGTCACCAGTTGCTGGCAAATTGACGGAAGTCGGTGAGGGCGGATGGGGTTGGTGAGTATTCTGCTGGGGTGGTGCAGTTGAGCCCGGGTCATGAGCAGTACCGTGGAGCTGGGTGGAGTGCTCACTCCTGCTCACACTTAGATGTCAGGGGTCCAGTCACTGGGGTCAGTCGGACTTCTGGCATGAATGAATGGCGTCAGGCCCACTCCTACACCCTACACCTTTTTGAGTGAGCTAGTCAGAGCAGAGACAAGGCTCGGCCCGAGTCTGAGCAGAGCGACGGAAAGGGAAGGGAGAGAGAGGCCGTCGTCCTCAGCACCTCCTTCTTCTGCCCAGCACACACTGCTAAGCAACACTCCTCTTCCTATATTCCTCCCTATAATAGATACAATAGACCTATACACAATCTGATGCCTAGGCATGTACTAGCAGTTACCCGAACACCAACGCTCCGATGAATTAATTAATTTATCCAACAACAAGTTTCAGTCCATTTGCCTTGTCATTGTCACATGGTTACACAATCTTCGAAATAGGTTTTTAAATGCTTAGGTCGATCAAGAACTATTAGGCCTGATTGCCATTTTAGGTATGCATCTTCTCCACTCATGTATCTCACTCCGATATCATCATACGCATGTTCTACATATTTAAATTTGGATAGGTATCACGCATAGTATCTAGCCATAATCGACCTCTGCTTAAAACTCAATTGCGAGAATGCCTAATTAAAGGAGTTTCATCCTTCACATAAAGCTCAACTCATAGACCATTCGGAGTCTGAACTGAAGATGTAATCGTACGGGGTGCAAGAACTATCCCTCTAGCCTTTTATTTAGTCGACAACCAACAATAATTTTGGTAAAATTGTAATTCGTATTATGACATAATAATACCTATGTATTTCAGAGCTCTAAATTCTAGCTATGCCAAGGTGTTTAAGAGATAGCGTAGCGCAGATGTTGTACCCTATATCTACATGTCCATCTATATTGTGTTGCCTGTCTGCATGTTAGTAGATACAGAGGTAAGTACACTGATATCAATATAAGATGTAGGTATGGTATAGTCATTGATCATTCTATATTTCTATATCATTCTGGCTGTGTGAATGAGGATGAGGAGGAAACGCAAAACCGTCGTTGTTAACGTCTCAAGATCAGTTATATTAGTTCAGGAGACAGATGAAGTCGGATGATCGGAGATAGGAATTAGACTGACTGACGAAAAACGGTTCTTTATCATCATCATCACACTCCTCGGACTTTCATCTGAGGAGAGGAAGTTTGTTTTGTCGGAAGTTTGCGGGACGGATTGTGGGAAGTGTATGAGGTGGTGGCTACAAGTACGAAGTAGTAATCCTGGGTTGGATGCATAGAGATGGACTCCGAGTTCGTTGGTTGGATGCAAGGCCCCAAACCTTGGCTGTGATCATTCCTCCCGCTGATGTGCTTCCCTCTCTTGGCATCATCACGAGTTAGGCGGCCGGCAGCTACGTTCTCTACAC
>VNWX01001132.1:0-16511 GCA_009869905.1 Ceratophysella communis
TGATCTGCAGAATGCAAATGACCCGACTAAAAACGTATCTCTACCTTGTAATTTATCATGTCTGAGATAGGTAATAAAGTATATAAAGCATATGAATATAAGTAACTAAAAATTGAAGCTTGCAGCCTCTCTACACAGTATTCCTTTCCTGCAACTACCCACTCCAGAATTGCCATCTTATAATTCTTGCAGTCACATTCTTGAATTTACAAAATCTTTCGAAGAACAAAAAACACGCTCTAAACAAAGTTGTACTCTCCTGAGAAGTGAATTAATTTAGCCTTTTAATGTGATTCTTTCCCACTGGAATAACAAACGTAAATAGTTCTGTATTGTTTTCTAATAATGGGAAACTCTAGACACATTTACAAAAGAGAGATCTTGAATAGACGACCCTATTTAATTTCTTCACAAGAATTCTGTAACTTAATCAAAATAAATATCGATTTTGAAGATTTTAATGAATGAAAAAAAAGCACTGTGTTAAACAAATTCTACACTTCTAATGGAATTAATTGAGCAGTTTTATGTAGTCGTTTTCAAATGCAAAAAATTTTTGACCCAAAATAGACAAATCAAATCACAAGAGCTTGCATTCGATTTGTGGCCTGCCAAATGCTTTTGAGCTCTAATCGGTAGCGCCTATATATTTTTGTCCTGTAGATAAGATTAGAGTCTCATGTCAACTAGCGCCTTAGGAAGCTTCTTCCTTATTTCCTTTTTTTTTTTTTTTTACATATTTCGTGCAAAAATCTATTTTGTACTGACGAAGCCATATGAGAGCGTGACGTCAGACAATTTTGTTATCACCTCCTCCTACATCTATTAGATGGGATACAAACTCTTGATGCAAACTAAGCACTCTCATGCAGATTCGCCTAGTTTTGGCTAATGCTCCCGAAAGATGAAAAAACGGAAATATGCTCTCTCTCGTCTGTGAGTGCGTGTTGGGGAAGTTGGACGAGGAACAAGAGGTCTGAGAGACATTGACATATGGATATGAACTGGAGTTTAAGATTTATTTGGTTGAAGACCAACTGGAACACTCTCGCTTTTACTCTGTGCTACACGGAAAGTCTATCTCTTTGAGGGCTTATCGTGTGAAGCCAGGGAAGAAGGCATCTCGGCTCTCTAGGTAAATAGAAATGAATGAATGAACGGCAGAAGTTCAATGGCCCTTCCACATTCAACACAGGCAGTGGTATAGCCTCAACAGCCAAGCAAGCCGTTTGCTCGACTGACTTGAGTCCAATGACGTTTTTTCTCGTAAAAAGGGAAATGAAGTGAACGTATAGTGCTGGTGGATGAGTAATATGGGCTTTGCTTGGTCAGGCCTACCCAGCAGCAGGACAGGTAAGGCCGTCCAATGTCTTCTCTGAGCTGGAATATTGTTAATCTGCGGCATAGTACAGGTAAGCATGCCAATTTACTCTAAACCAGGAGTAGCGTATTCGACCGAAGCTCAACGCTTTTTAGAAGCAAAAAACCGACGCTATATGAAGCTTGGGGTGCTCCCGGCGGCTCCTACTACCCTGCGTCCTTTCCTATCTCTGCCAGACTCAAATAGTATCTGTATGGAAATTAGTTCATTGCGAAGCACGTTTCATTTTCTGCTCTTACTTTTTGTCTACTAAACGTATCTGTTGCTTGGTGTGCATGGAGACAGTTTGTCTAGCAGAAGCACAGCTAATTATCATACATAATTTCCATTCCAGGTATCCCGACAGAAACTATGCTTACCCCGGCAGTTCATCACATGTTTTGATCTTTAATATACCATTCGATTGTTTGGGCCAAGTATAAAAATTAGCCACAATAGTAGAACAGGCGAATCGCAACTCTCTAAAGTATTGTCAGCTAAGCTAGAAAAATTTATGTGACCCTTTCAAATATGAGAATTTAGGTGTCCTGTCAAGGCTTTTATTCTCCAAAATTTTCACCCAATGGCCAAGGGTGTCACTATTACCCTATAATGTGTTTATTGGATCAAGGTTTAAATCTTTAGCACGAATCAAAGGTTTTATGTCAGGAAACCCTGTAAAATTGCACCTTAAATTTTAAAAAACGATTTGGACAGTCATCCTTAATTCGAAGCAAAAATCATAAACGTAAAATTAGCAAGTTCAACGTGGATAAAGACGTCCAATAAGAATCCGAAGATAAAATTTTTCAATGCTCATGGCATTAAGAGTTCGACTGGTAACGTAGCGGACGGAGGCCATTGTTATCACATTGCTTGCAATTGCAGTAGTACCTAGATAAATTACTTGGCATTTCTTGTAGGTAATTTGTAATGAAAAGTATAAGGTACGTCGGATACAGTGAATAAGCCAGTCTATAGCAGAGCATTTCAAGTGAAAGTCGTTTGCAACTTTGGGATTTTTCATTTGTTGTTTCTGCTCATTCTCTGCACCTAAACAGCTTTATTCATTTTTTGTGATGACTTTTTTGTGTTGCTTTTTGCATTATTGCCTGCATTCAGCTTTGAACTCAAGGAATAGGCAAAGGAATAAAAAAAAGTTTCCCTTTTCAAATCCAAATGTGCGTTAAATTAAGTGGCAATACAAAACGAGATAGAAGACAAGCAAAAGGATCATTTAGCTTTGGTTAAAGGGCTTCAGTCTAGCATGCAAGGGACATTGGCAGGGGGTTCACAGAAGCGATCCACACAGTTCAAGATTTTGTATTTAACCACGCTGCAAAAACATTCACACTTTTCGTGTTTAAGTGTGAAGTAATCATAATAATGCTAAAGTTCAGTATCAGGATCTCTTAGCAGAGCAGGTAACGCCTGTCAAATTGAAGTATTCAAACGCTAAACTCCCTTTTGATTACCAGTTAAAAGAACATTAAATAAGAGCAATTGGTGCCCTTACCGAGTTCTTTTAGAGCCACTTGGCTCTGTCACTCGTCTCGCTCAAGGAGCACTGCCAACAATATAATTACGAGCACACAGTAATGACACTGGCTTTTCTCTTTCAAGTTATATCTCAATTACTCATGCAGTTAAATATGCTTCGTGAATTCAGTCAAATATGACATCCAAAAGAGCAAAAATGCATTTTATGAATTAACAGAAAGTGTCGAATAATGTTTGCTCTGCTCAGCCGTAGTTTATGTGCTCATCGCATTCATCAATTTATGTAATGTCTAACACGTCCAATTGATTTATGAACTGAGTTTGCGACTCAATTAAGCGTACATATAAACAATTGAAACTTTTGCATTAAGACAGCTTGGCATTTGAATAGGAAGTTTACAAAACCTTAAGTAGGCAAGCACTCCACTTGTATTACACGTTTCGGAAGCGTTATTTGTAAAAAATCTTCCGTTGACACATATTAGTATATCTTACTCCTACAACGAAGAACTCTTGAAGAGCTGGGCGTAGTAAGATACATGTTACATATTCGGATTCTTCGGAACTTGTCTCGCCTCGTGGCCCTATGTTGTTATTCTATGTTTGGAAAAGCGTATTTATCAGAATATGTGCGTTGGTGGTTGGAGGAGAGACTCTGTAACTATTACCACATCTTCAGATCACCAGAACGTGCAAAGTTTTTTTGCAGGAAGCTTTCTCATCTTTCAGCATCCCTCCTCATTTTGGAACCGGGACGCATCCACTACTGCTACTGGATACAACTCAACGGAATTCAAAAAGAGGACAACTGTTGCTTATATTCAGCTGATTTTCGGGTTCCGAAAATATATGGATCGTGCAAAAAAGGAGGAATGCGGAATATTGTAATGAATAGGGCGATGACACTGCTACGGCTCTTTACATAATACATGTTTGTATGCCCGAGAAAACTCTTATATTGGAATAAATTCAAAATTGGACTCGTTCTTCAAAGAATATTTTTGTGGAACGACAGCCTTGTGAACAACGAGTAAATTTAAAGCTACATTATACATAGGAATATTTAATATTAAATATTGCTATTTCCGTTTCGGAAAAATATCCCAAAAATCATAAATACGTCCGACAAATAGGGGTTTCTGCATCAAATGCCAAAACTCGTATTTTCGAAAATATCTGTTCATGACTTTTGTTTTGACGTCATCTAAGTTTCGTTAGATCCCAGAAGCCTGGGATGGTTCATTGAAACGCTATAAACTCGTAAGTTCTGCCTAAGTCATGCAAGGCTGTCGTTTGAGGCTTCAGGTTTTTCGGTTAAACTATTACGTCGATTTCTGTATCGCATATATTTCCCAATTCGGCATTATTCGCTTAGCCATTATTATTTACTTATACGGATAAAGAATGCTACATGAGTTATGGACAAAATTACGTATACGAAATCGTACCTAATAAGAATTACAAACAATCAGGCACCCATGCTAGAAGCTAATACAAACACCGCACGCCTGAATATTTTTTAAAAAATGCATGCAAATGCAAATTGATAAGACGAGAAAGTGGGCACGAGCTTTAAGAAGCACGTCTTTGCATTAAAGTTGAAAGTCATAGACCAGGAACAGCAACAACACGCAGAGTTCAACTTCTGGATAATAACCTCTGTTTCGAGCCAAGTCTGTCTGACTGTGCTATTAAAATGCGTGAGTGCGTACACCTCTTGCGTTTACAGAGATCTCTTCTGCATAGTTGGAAACTTGGACTTTTCCTCATCTTGCCTTCTGCTTAGATTACATAACCACGCTCAGAGAATCTCTTATTTTTTGTGCAAAATTGTGTTGGAGGAGGCCCATCGTCTCTCTGTGTTCTGCTAAAACTTGGACTTTTCCTCATCTTGCCTTCTGCTTAGATTACATAACCACGCTCAGAGAATCTCTTATTTTTTGTGCAAAATTGTGTTGGAGGAGGCCCATTCGTCTCTCTGTGTTCTGCTGGGACCCAGAGATTTTGTTTTGGAAGGCAAGGATTTTTTGGCAGTGCAGTGGGTTCACTCCGTTCAGTGCTCTTGTGAGGAACCAATTCTTTTTTGCCTGCTTGAAGGAACTTTGTGGAATATAGGCAAACAGCAGTGCAGTGGGTTCACTCCGTTCAGTGCTCTTGTGAGGAACCAATTCTTTTTTGCCTGCTTGAAGGAACTTTGTGGAATATAGGCAAAGTCTTATGCTTTGGCTTTGGTGGGAACACTGGTCATTGAACTCTGCGTCTCCTTACTCCACTGTCAGCTGTAGTCTCTATTCTTCACTGCCATGCCATTCTACGCTCAACGAGCTTCCACGCTATAAAAACACGCAAACTGAGGAACCACAGCCAAACTAAGGCTTTCTAACTCTAACCAAGAATATGAAGGCGACAATTCCACTTAAATCATATTCAGCCAATTGTCGTGATCCCAGAGCTAATTTCCAATATCACCTGTATCAAATGCATTTCCTATCGAGGCATGCCAAATGCTGGCTTCCCAAAAAATGTGTGTAATTAACGTGGAACAGGTGCGTAAGCCTATGGAGCCGTGGACTATTCTGCAAAATCGACTAGGACATTTTCCAGAGATTGAAATAATCTCAATGACCAAAATCTCACAATTAATGCTGATAATAGGTTTATGACCGGCATACAGGCAAGAAGAGTCTTCCGTAAACAATCGAGTCGAATTACATAATAAATCTTTAACTAATCGCCTCCTCGTCAGCTTAGTTTTCTATTCTACCGTATAAACGAGCCTAGCTATAGGTTGAATGTGTGAGGAGAATAATGCAGTAATATGAACAAAATTATGTAATGACGCCATGCGTATGTGCAGTGGGTGCCATAAAATTATGCACAACCATTCATAACCGGGTTATTGTAGTTTAAGAGGACTTTCCACGTGCAAAAGAAAGATCTGCCTAAGTTATTCTGTATGTAGTTCTGTATGTAAACTCATAATGTAAGCATGCAGGAAATTTTTAAGTTAATGGGTCTGCTGGCGGAAAGCGAGAAATTTACATCTTAGAATCGTTTAAAGTTAAGTACAGTTCATACACCAGGGTACTGGTACAAAGCAAGGGCAGTTGAAATTATTTTGGATTTTAGATCATCATCATCAACAAATGAATCACAAAATCTGCATCGACAAATCTACCAGGCACTGAAAAGCCTTTGATAACATATAAAGAGTAATTAATTTTGGATTTGTTTATTGTACAATTAAATAGTAATAATATTCGCTTCAAGTTCATAACGCAGTTGCATATTAATGAATTAGGGAGCAGAACTAGGACTATTTAGCTTCTTCTCCGTAGAGCCATCAAATGACACACTCGTTTTTTACGTAAAAGAACATAACCTTTCACTTAACCTACATGCTAATTCTCAAGCTTCGAATCACATTCATGATTCTATGTTCTAATTTAGGCTGAAAATCAGGAAGTGAAGCTTGTACCGTAACCGGGTTCGGTAATAGTCACAGTGAATTAAATGTTGACAAGCTTTGCCGAGAACAACTGACTATAAGCTACCTGCCTATACGTTATGAAACTATGCAAATGCCACCAATCTGAATGCATATACATACATAAATATGACAGGTGATATCCGATGCATATATTAAACTCTAATAGTTTATTGTGATTCAGCTAATGTGTGTGCATATTATGACGGATAAGTAGATCGTCTATCCATTTGCACTGTATTGATTTCCTCGGAAGTCTTCTCGTTGCACAGATACAATGGGTATGCATATGGGACGCATCCAGGATAAATAAATATATAGCTTCGAGACTAGCCGCGAATTAACTCTTATTTATGCTTGATTGACAGACCGATCGTAAATTTATGAACAGAGTAAAAGTTATGAACAGCCGTGCTAGAATTAGCGTAAAACGCAGGAGAAAGTACGAGCTTCAAAGCTATTCCACCCGGGTATTATCCTTCAGGAGAAACCCGGACCCTCACAAAGCGGCATATAAGCAATTCGGGTTATTAAAACTATCGATCCACTCCCTCCTTCCCACATCCACTATAATTCGCAATGAAATCGCAAGTTCTTTTGAAGAAAATGGGTTCTGGTGAGAATAAAAAAGGGAGAATAATGGCCCTGGCTATACGGCCCGTAATAAATATATATTGGAAGGAATGGAACACTAATAAAAGAGGGCTTTGGGCTCGGGAGATATATACATAGAGCCTCTCGGGCATTATAGGCAATGCCGAGGCTATTATGGAATGACTTCAGGTAGCAATGACCTACCAATATTCAAACTTCATGTGCTAAATAATGCCGAAGCTATAGCCTTGTCTGCCTGCACTACTCCAGGCAATGCTTTTCTTCTTTCACCCTTGTTGTGAGACAGCATCTTTTCCACTTACACTCTCTCTCTACACTAAAAATCCCAGCATGTCTTCTTTCATTGAGGTTGTCAGTTTGTCTGATTCTTATCTTTCGTGACACTAAAAATACGCACTAATTCTAAGTTTATTTCAAATTTTCGGGGAGATTTTCAATAACGAATTCGGTAAACCTACCAATATTCAAACTTCATGTGCTAAATAATGCCGAAGCTATAGCCTTGTCTGCCTGCACTACTCCAGGCAATGCTTTTCTTCTTTCACCCTTGTTGTGAGACAGCATCTTTTTCCACTTACACTCTCTACACTAAAAATCCCAGCATGTCTTCCTTCATTCAGCTTGTCAGTTTGTCTGATTCTTATCTTTCGTGACACTAAAAATACGCACTAATTCTAAGTTTATTTCAAATTTTCGGGGAGATTTTCAATAACGAATTCGGTATACGACTGTTAAGAATATGTAAAATTTTATCGCCTGGACACGCGACTGTTGTACATCAGCTTAGATCATGAAAAACAAAGGTAATTCCCAATTGAAACACCGAAATGCATATCCGTATCGAAACTCAATTAACCTGGCCTTGGAAACTTACGGGAATTACATTTTTTTAAAATTCAGACTAAACTTACAACGTAGTATTATAATTTTTACCATAGACAGATGTAATATGAAACTGCATAATCCTACAGTAAGATTGTAGATTCTAGCATAGAATAAGCTCACAAGCTAGGTCGAGACTGAATATAACATCGTACATAATGAGGGCAGGAAAATTCATGGTTCACTGAGTTCATATCTGGGATATAGAACTATGGGATGAGGACTTAGGACTTTCTCTGAGATCTCAGAAGTTTCGTGAATAATTCCATTGTGACAACTGCAAATAATGGTGCTTGAAATTCAATATTGCACTGGTAAGCCGGTATGCCAAAAAACAACGTGAACGCAAATAATTGCTTGTGGGGCAAGAAAATAGAGATTGAATGTTGCTGATCACGTTAGTATGCTTCCTTTGATTGTGCTAGTAAACTCAAGAATTCAGAATTGAGCTCAAATAACAGGCCGTGGATTCTGGGGTTGATAATGAACTCCAGAAATCTCCATAACTTTCTGGAGACTTATTGACCTGACCCCAAAATTTCGTGCTAATGAAGGTTTCTCATTAATCTAATTGGAAGTCTCGAACGAAAATAGTGAAGAATTGTCGAGATTGGCTCGATTAACCGTTTAATAACGGCGAAAATGTCATGTCGCGTTCAGACGCACTATGTCAAACTTGCCCTTTTCAAATTGAAGCACATATCAAATTACTCAAGTGTTTATCTGGCGTTTGAATATGAACGTGACCAGTCGTCAATTCCTAGACGCCAGCAGAAGGTAGCAGGTCTTTTCACCATAAGTATTTCACTGATAATTTAATGGTAACAGTATCGCTACACCTGTGTATTCAATTTCGGTTTTTAGAGCAAAATAAAGATGTCTGATTCTATGATATTCAGAATTTTTCCGACTTCCGTGTTTGCAATTTCCCAATCTGAAGGTTGAGTTGAGGTAAATCATTCTAGGGATTTTCATGACTTTCTGACCTTTTATAATTCTTCTAGATTCGATTTTACATTAAGATTTTTTTTAAACACAAGAAGCTTTAATTTAATTGGAATTTATGAAGCGCTTAAAAATTTTGTCCATCAAATTAGCAATGCTTTTGAACAAGCAGGCAGAATTTAGTATTAGAAGATAGCTTGGCTAATGGAAATAAGTGTGCATCTACACTGCATGCTTGATGCAGAAACGCTCACAGAAGAGTCTGAATTTTGATTTCGGAATTTGCATTGAGTTTACACTTGAAAAGTTACAACAGGAACCTTGTAATAGCATAGACTATGGCTGGAAGGAAGAGCAAGTTATGAAGCTTCGAAGAAGAGCAGAAGGGTTGTTAGCGTGAGAGAGAAATTCAGCTCTCGGTCAATCCCCAGAAGCCACGAGAGATGAATGACTCTCCATCTCGTTCCATCAAAATCTCGGATTTTCATAATTTTCTAACTACTCTCAAAATTCGTATTTTTACAAAATACTCTCGGCGTCCCAGGCTCAAATACGACTGTGAATGCATTTGCGGACTAAGACTCAATTAGCTTGATATTTGGTTATGTTTTGGGGTTGTTCGTTTCAGTGCCGCGTGCCATGATGAGAAAGAGATGGGATACATCGAGAGTGAGAGAGAATATATAGGAGAAGGTCAACGACCATGAGAGGCGAATGCTCTTACCTTATGCACCTCTTCTCGTTCCATAGAGTTCTACTACGACCAGAACAGAACCAGCGTCTCTTTTCCCACAACGTGAGGGAATGCCCGGCCTAGGGATGAAGAAACCTTTTATTAATCGAGTTCAGAGTCAATAGCATCCCAAAGTCAAGTCACTGGTACAATACACTCAAGTCCTTCCAGTCCTTCCGCTTTTCTACCAAATGTCACCTGGAACTCGACTTGTCTTATTCGTATGACAAATTGACAAAATATACTGGAAGTTTTTATTTTGCACCAATGAACTGCACGAGCTTATAAGCGTCTCTTAAGTATCTTTAGTTCAATAGCACACTTTTTAAATTCAAAAGCTCAAAAGTTTAGAATTCTGTTTGTCACTGGCTTGATCACACAATAAAATAGCACGAGTTATAATTATTTGTTCGTTGTTTAAAAGTTAATTAGCACTGAGACGAATTTTGGGCAGGTTATTGTTGTAAAAAAAAGTTTGTTTTAATTTCGTCAAAAATTTGATAAAAATGTGCAAAAAAGCTGATGCCTTGGGTCAGACTCTTGAAACCGAAAGTGGTCGAGTCAAGGTAAAAGGTCGACTAGGCAAGTCTGTACTTCCTTCCACAGAGAAGGATGTTGGACGACTGGGGAAAGAGGAACAGGTCGATTCACAATTCACAACTCCACGCTCAACATTTTTAGCGTGCGTTCCACAGCGTGTGAGTATATCTCGGATGCGTTTTTGCCGATTTTTCTCTTGAGCTAGCTGCTCTTCCTCAAAAAAGAAGGAAGAAGAGATTAGCAAAAATGTAGTCAAAATTTGTCACACAGAAGCGATGACAATGCTGGAATCTGCCCAAGTTCCTCCGTCCAGTCCACACCGCTCTGTCCCCATTCCGAGAAAGGAGGAGAAACGAGACAGTGTCTCATTATCAAGGGTATCAAGGGCTTGTCCTATATAAGCGTTCCTCGTCGTACCTGGCTCCCACTTTAGAAGTATCTATTTATTTTAAATTTATCAATTTATTTGGAAAACTACGTGTTTTCCGGAACCACGCACGCTGCCACTTACTGCGATATTCCTAATAATTTTGTCCGGTTTGTTCACGAATCTTTTTAATTGTTTACAATTCGGGATTCAGCTATTTATATTTCAAAATTCAAAATGCTTTTCTACTTAATAGCACATCAAACTGGTTTGCTGTCGGCTTGGTGGGTCATCTGCTCAAAACTTCCATACCCTAGGGACACGATGACGCCAACAAGAAAGACAAAGCAGAGCCTAAACTTATGTTCATTAAGAAGTCGGTCAAATTCAGACTTATTTACTCAAATCTAAAGTTTCAAACTATTTTCGTATTACTAGAAATAAAAGTATGTCTAGAAATTGAGCTCATAAATTAAATTGAATAATTCGGTGAAAGCTTAGAAATGTCACATTAATTTTATTATCAAAACCGGTGATCTTACTGGATGAGACATGCAATGAGGAAAAAAAACGTTTCTAATTTGATTGAAATAGTTAGATACCACAACGCTTTCTACTACAGAATAAAGTTAATTTTTGTATTTGCTAGGGCTTAGACAAGAAACAGGAAACGGGAATAGATGTATACATAGTCAACTGAGATTTTAGATTTTATTATTTTAGAGTCCTATTTATCAACCTCTTCCATGTATGGTTCGCCTTGCATCTTGCATCAGACGGTTTAAAAAAAATTAACATAGCCCAAAACCGTTACCAGTATCAAACAGAATTTTACGTCGATAAATTTTTTTCGCAGCGAGATTACACAAATAAATGCGTCAACTCGATAAAATAATTCATAGATTATGAGATGCGGAATCTGAATCTGAGGGATTCGGTTATGAGTTATGATTTATGATTATGATGAACTGGACTGCATATTATGTACACCGCACAAATACCGAAGACAGTCGATTAAGGGTTCCTTTAAAATGACGCGACAAGCCCATTCCAGTCATTCCTAATCCTAATTCTACAATTTAATTTACAAACAGGAATCGAATACCGTAAAATAAACCCATATTGATATGCCATAATTACCTGGATCTATGTATCAAATCTTCGTGGAATGCAGTTCTTGGGAGAATTTCAAAAATACGCAATACCCACTTCACAATTTTCCACAAACTGATTTCGAGCCTATAGGAACCATTTGGGATTCCTAATCAAAACCCTGGATGAAAGTGACAGTAATTTACATTTCTAAAACTTAGCGAAATAAAGTGCGCACGTTCTAGAAAATAAATTCGATTTTGTTGAAAATTTATCTATTCAAAGCACTGGAAAGTAGTTTTTATGACCCCAATATTTATGTAATACCGCACCGCACTGTGAATCATCTTCAAGAAACCAAATTATATGCATTTGGTCAGCTCAAATTTATACTGGCTGTTGACAGCACAAGAATTCAGAAAATATTCGGCGATAGGCGAAAAATGTAAACCATGAGTTTATATAATGGCAAGTGAAATTCAAGGCTTATGTAACCATCATTTGCAAAATACGTCGACGTTGTGCCTCGAGAAGAGAGCGTTGAGTATTTATGCTATCTTATTAATACCAGGTCAAGATCTTATGGATTGGCAATTGGCAATTGACACAAACACGTGGAATTGAATAGAATTGAATTTTCCAAGCGGTCATTGAGTAAATGCCTTCTGATACTCTCTCCGATACGCTTTAGCCATGCCTGTGCGTGTGCGACACGAATGACGCATGTACATAGTTCTAAAAAAATTCAAGAA
Organism: Ceratophysella communis; assembly: GCA_009869905.1. Classification (NCBI taxonomy): domain Eukaryota; kingdom Metazoa; phylum Arthropoda; class Collembola; order Poduromorpha; family Hypogastruridae; genus Ceratophysella; species Ceratophysella communis. The sequence goes on from VNWX01001132.1 coordinate 12,274, forward strand.
ATAATTTTAATTTAGTAAATAAACGGCTGGTAGTTAGGGATATGAAAACGATGTATTTACCAGTATTAACTTCGCCTAGAGTTCAAATAATTATTGGTTAATATAGTTTTTGTGTATTGTCGAGCGCATATTTACTTCAAATTTCTTGTCAGGCAATAGCGGTAACAATATAAAAGAAAATAGCATCATTATCATTACTAATTATTTAAAACAATCATTTTATAATTTTCTTTTGCTTCAGTAATGCGTTACGCAGAGAAGACTGTTGTTCTTTGAAAGACCGCTTCTTGTTTTTCTTAAGTTTGGATCGAACCATCATGAAGGGTTTCATTTTGTTTTTCTCCTTGTTCGTCGTACTAGCTTCAGGGTTGACGCGTCCTTTCTTCCGACCGAACTTGTCTCGACCCTCTCTTCCTTTCTGCAAATTAAAAAATTACATAATTATTAATTATCAATCCGAAAAAGTTCACAATCCAATGAAGTCGGAATTCTTATTTAGTAAGTTTAAAAAATTAAATCCAGAGTATTTCATAACACTTACCAGAACTGTTTCAAGACGAGCGTCCTTATCGTGCTTACGTTTCTTGTGAATCATTTCAATTGCTGAGAGATCAACCAATTCCCTGCATACATAATTTATACATACATACAACCACATTTAGTAGGTTTTCGTAATTTTGTATTGAACACAACTTAAAGTAGACAAATCCAAACTTACGCCATTGCAGTATTTGTTGGAGCTTCAGGCGTAGCTTTACGCTTCTTGGCACTTCCTTTTCTTGCGGAAAGAACTTCCTTTTGTAACTGAAGAGTTTCGATTTTCTTGAAATCTTCATCAGTCAGAATTGTGTTCAAACTGACTTGGGCCGCAAGATCTCTGCGTTTTTGGGGATCCATGCTAAGGCCCTGTGCTTCCTTATCTCCCTCCTCATCGCCTTCGTCTCCACTTTTCTGCTCATCTTCAGAGTGAGAGACATCCACCCACTCTTCACCGTCATCATCCTCACTATCTTCATCGTCACTGCCCTTCCAGTCCGAGTCAGACTCGCTCACCTCCTGTTATTCAAATAAGGTAACTTTTCCAAATATGTCTTAAAACGATACTCGTAATGCTTGGATTAAGAAATTACCTCTTGCCCTTCGCGAAGCAAAATTTCTGCTCCAGGAATATAATCTCTGGTATCCACCTCACCATATTGCTTGGACACTTTTTCCAAAGTAGCCAAAGTCGGTTTTCCCTACAAATAGAAATAGTAACTCTTGTCTTGTACCAACTGTAAATATTGTTCCAAGTTAGAAATCATTGGTGCAAGTATTTAGATGTTTACCTTGTCCTTCTTTTGCAAAAGTTGTGGATTGACATCCCTGAACAAGTGAATGAGCGATCGAGCAGCCATCATGACACTCTTCTCCTTGTACGACTTGTACTGTGTCAAGTCATGCAAAAGATCTCGACCCATTACCAATGGACAACGAGCACAAATTTCTCGAACAGCATTCAATCCAACAGCCATAACTTCTCCCGAATTCCGTTCTGTCACGAAGTTGTTCACAATCGCATCAATAACTCCCTCCAAGACATCCGGAGGCACCAAATCATGGGAAGCCTGAGCTACGTACTGTAATACTTTCGTAACATCCCGTTGATGTGGCTGTAAGAATCTCTTGACGTAAGGATAGAAGTTTAGGAGAATCAGAGAATGGATTCCAATGAGTCGAGAGATGAGGTCCAGTGTCATCATTTTGACTTCAAATCTCTCATTCATGCTCTCGAGTTGTTTGAACAGCTTTTCTGCCATTCCTTGAGGATCATGCAAGAGATGCAAGGCGGCGAAATTAAAGCTTGGAGCTTTGCTCTTGTTCTTTTTCTTCTTGATTAGGGATTGGACTTTGCTCAAGTTTTTCTCACGTTTTCGAGTCTTTTTGTTGACACGATTCGCCATCATGACTTCCTTTGGATCTGGAGCTTCGTCAGAGTCGCTGTCTGGATTATTTTCGTTCGACTCAGTGTGCAAGAAGAACTGAATTGCCGTGACCATTACTTTTGTAACCTTAGAAAAACAGGCAGTGGCAAGAACGTTCACCGTTTTTGCATCATTCCAAATATTTTTCCGATACAGTTCAATCATGATATTCAGGGACATTTTAGTGGCCTTTACATTGCTGTCACGAATCATCGTGAACATAAAATTCTGAAGAACCTGTAAAATATTAACGCAGATATATTTAAAGAAAGTGTCCCAGATTTGCACGCACTTTGAATTACATGTGTACCCACATACCGTGTTCAATTTCAGATTTTTATGCTTAGAGTTCACGTTTTTGATATCCGTAATTATGTGCGTCTCCAAAAACTTCCGCAGAGCTTTGTCTTGACAGTGCAAGAGCTTGAAGAACAGGGACAGCAGTGCAGTTGGCTCCAGCAAATTCTTGTTCCGCATTAGAATCAGTGAACGGCACATCGTCTACAAATTAGCAGAAGCATGATTATCATATTACATATCGACATACCATAACTGAGCATTGAATATTCATAAATTCTATCCTTCCTAAGAGTATATATCTGTACCATTCGGATGTTGGGCTCGAGAACGCTGCTGAATTTCTCCAGGACAGTCATTAGCTGCTGAGGATATCCTGCCAGTTCTTTGGGGTAGCAGTGAGCAACCTGGGCGAGGAATATGAGTAGTTCATCCAGGTCCTTGTTAAACTCATTGGGACGGAGGAGAAAAATATCCAAGCTCGCCTGGAAATGTGTTTCTTGTTGAGCAAATTCTTCCAAGTAGCTTTCAGGATCTCGTTTGATCAAGTTCTGAAGTTGCGGAAGATTGCTCGGCAATTGATTGTTTCGTCGACCCGACATCTTCGTACAAGACACAAGAAGGTACACGTCACGGTGGAAAAATTTCGGTCGTCACGCAGGTCCCCGTTTCCGTTCTGACAACTATGAACTACTTATGACCTAGCCGCAGCCAGCCAGCCTCGTGTCACGTGCGTGGTGGGTCAGCTATTCATATTGCCCGCCAGCAGACGTCGAACGAACTCGAGACTCAATTCAGAAGCAAACGCACTAGGCCTGACGCAATTTTAGCTTCAAGTTTGTTCAAGGTCGACTGCATTGCCGTTTTAGGGAAGTCATGAACACAAATACTACACTACTGCTCTGCTCGCTCGCTCGCTCGGACTCGGATGAATGTCCTATTGCTTACAACGAGGAGAACTGGGAGGAGCTGGGGTTGACCATAGATGTACCTATTATTTGTGGCACAACAAAACGTTGTCTGTGTTGTGGTCGAGGGCAAATTGGAAGGTTCTGGTTGTGGTTGTGGATGGGTTGTGCTCGGTTGTGCTTATGGTTGTGGTCAAGTTGTTGTTGGTTGTGGTTGTGCGGAGTTGTGGTTCTGGTATGGCTGTGCTTATTTGTGTTGTGGTTTTGGTCTTGAGTTGTCCTTCATTGTGTTGTGGTCTGGCTGTGTTCGACGCTAGTTGTGGTTCTATAGTGGTAGTGTAAAGCTAGTTTAGTAAGGTATGGAGAGCGCGGTAACAGTCTCGCACCGAAACTCAACCACAACCGCAACCGGAACTAGGCACACCGCTACCGCCGCCACAACTTCTCTTTCCGCTAAAACCGAAGAACTACCGCTGCTGCTACAATTCAACCAAACATAATATCTGTACCTCAACAGAAGGAACTACTGCTACCATAAGTCAACCTACAATAACAACAACTAGCACTCCTCCCTAAACCAGTTCGCTTCAGTTCAGAGCGACTAATGCAACTACTCCTACACCGCAACTTCTCAAAGCCCGAGCACAATTCAACCTGTTGCGGTTGTGGTAGTCGTTGTTACTAGCTGCACAACCTCAAACGTTTTGGTTGCGGAACGAGCAACTTTTACAGCACTGGGTATAATGGATATAATATATCGGGCTCTCTCCCATCCAGCATCCATCCCCGGAGTGATGTTGTATTTCAGTGATATTAAGACCAAGCTGTAGTACATAGTGTTGTGCTAGCACAGCACGTGCGATCAAAAGTTACAACTATGCTAGTGTCCTGTGTCCTCCTCGCTTCTGCCTGCTTCTTCGTTATTAGGTAGAGTAACCCGGTCCAAAAGTAGCCACCCGGCCAAAAGTAGCCGTTTCGGGAATATAGGTGTAACTCTTATACCAGTGATCGAAATGGATATATAAATTTATATTCGAATAGCCTGATAAATTTGGTTCAGAAAATCGTT
>VNWX01001133.1:0-16499 GCA_009869905.1 Ceratophysella communis
TCAAAACTCCACTTCCACCCGTAGGCACAATCGTGTCTTTTGGTTCCACAATGAATTTAATTCCGACGCCTCCCACTTCTTTGGAGTCTATTTGATTAAAAGTAAATAGTGTAAATATTTTCTAAACAGATCAAGGAATTGAAAAGCACCTGAACCTAAAAATGCCAGGTCAAGTATTTAGTACATACCAGCAACTCGAATGAAGTAGAAGAGAAGGCCCAAATTGCAAAACAGTAAATAAAGGCGGCATTGTTGCACAAGAATAGACATCATTTTGATTTTTTGTATTTCAGGCTTTAATTGACTTTCCAGGGATTTACCCAAACCAGCTTGTGATACAGACTAGCAATTTCATGGAATTAAAGCTGCCGTTCGTGAGTTCTGGGGCCGTCATGATCCTGGTTCCGGTTTTTAGTCGGAAAGCTTCGGGGATTGAACCCACTGGAACTTTGCACTGAGGAAAAAAAGTATAATTTAATTTTAAATTACACATTTCATAAGGGATATTCTTAAGTTGTCAATTTATCGTTTTGTCTTTAAATCACACTGTTACGCTAGGCATTTGTCAAGAATTACCGATGAGGGAACATACACGCTTCGGTTTGAAATACAAATTAAACTAAACTAAACAAATGCTTTCACAAGTACTTTCTCCTGCTATTTACTACCAACATCCGACATCATTTTGAATTCAGAAATCCACAATACAGACGCCATAAAATAATCATTGCATTTGGAAACTTAAAATAATAACGATAACTGCAAAATAATTCAGGTTAAGTTTTTGCGTCATTCTGAATCCGTATATTCCACCTTGGTGGTCTGAATCCATCAGTAATATAATTCGGTTTGACAAAAAATTGTACTTTGTAAAGTTCATAGCCATCAAGCCATCCCTACTGCATTTACAAACGCTTTACTTCTCTTAAAATTAAAACTTGACAGTCCGCAGTCAGGAATTCGCATTGAGCAATTAGCAAAGAAATTTAGCGTTCACTGATATCGAATACCCAGTCACGGCTATGTATCTTAAAACCGAAATTGAAGCACCTATTTTAGCTTCAAGTTCTGTGCTTCTTTCATTAGAACTATTGAAATTATGAAATAAACTAATTATAAAATTTAATGCTTAGTATAAATTCCGAAACTGATTATGCTTCTTGCCGAGACATCAAATTGGATTGGCAGATGATGAATTCAATTATTCTCATTTGAACGCTATAAGAATTCCAGCACAAGCTCTTGAATTAAATACATATAAAAACGCAGCTATAAACTAAGCACCAGGTATTTCAGAAATAGGACTTAACTAAGATTGATTACTCAAAATGAAACACTACCTGTAAATTTGGATGAGCTTCGATGAACCACGAAATCACACACCGGAATTAAAGTGTTTTTTAATTGTAAAATGCTGCAGTTTGCTGCCGGTCAAATTATATATTTTTTCAAACACTGTTTTGATATAGCTTAAGGCCGTATTCCAATTATAAATTAATTTTAAATTCCACTGACACGATCACGGTAGTACTGCCATTGTCTTGTATTTCGGATAGGGATGAATTCGGATCCATTTCCAGCCTCCAGGGAATGTTATTGTCCCGGAACAGGAGATAAGATAAGCTCATAGCCATAGCCTAGCCAGGGCAGATCAAGCGGGTTTGCGTTTGGTTGTTTTCTGTGTATATCAATGCTTCTACTATTGAATCTCATCTCAAAAGAATGCATTTTTTCTGCTTAGAGGTGCCGGAGGGCAAGCAAGATTTGAACTACTACTACTACCGACATTGTCGTAGTCGAATAACCATGAATTTTATTTTTTCGTTTTTCTGAAAATATTAGTATAAAGCTTAAGTTTTTGAATAATTATTTGAAAAAAAAATAATCGAGTCTTGTATCAAATCGTATTAACACGAATACAGGTGGAATTACTACATTCTTAATAATACTAAATAAATTTTTTAAAAGTATTTTGAAATTTTTTATTCGACTTTTAAAACTGCAAAAAATCTATTCTGTATTTATTGTGGTGAAAACATGGTATCAAATGAATCTCGTTTTACCTGCATTTTGAAGATTTTGATCTGATACAAAAATTTAACGTAGGTACCTAATCGCTCCCTTTTAATAGTTGAAATGATATAAGTGCTCGCTTAAATAAAGTTTTGTGATTAAAAGAATGAAAAGAAAACTACCTTAAATTTGTCTAATATCTATGCAATTACAGTTTCGTACCTGATTTAAGCTCAGTATTTTAATTTAACTACTGTTCGTTTTTAATTATTGATATAATTGTATTCTATAGTTTACAGTACGTACAGCCATCATCCCTGCTTACGGTCAAATTACAAATTACATACGATAAAATTACAAAACATTTTTAATCCGTTACTTCTTGCCTTTCGATGACTATTGTTTACAAATTTGTAAACAATAGTCATCGATTCGCTACATCCATATTACTCGTGGATGATTTTAGTTAAATTATTATCGTAGAGCTCATGAATGAAATAAAATGCAACTTTTAAAAAACAAAAAATTGTAGTTTTATTGGAAATTTGGAGTTTCCAGAAATATAAATACCTATGTGATTTTGCAATTTGTGAAATAAATGAGCCAATTCAAAGCAATCCGCCTTTTGCAAAAAAAAACGAATGTCCGGTCTATCTGAATTATTATGACCCTTGAACCTTGCGCAATAGAATTAATTTAAAATTATATTACCTAATTATGTAAAAAGTTTAGGCTAGAATTGAAAATCACGTTTTATAATTTCAATTAAATTACATAAAGTAAGTTTTAACTCATCGAGTTTTCATAAATTAGACGGTCAAGCCTTAAACAATAGGCAATTTACATGATAGTTTATTTAGAGAAAATTTCGCTAGAATTTTAGAAAATAGCCCCGGCTTGTTTCCTAGCTGCTTGGTGGGAATGGATGGAGAAAGTGGAAGTGATGGTGGGTCTACGACAGGTGTGGGTTCACTCTCACTTTCAGTGGCTGTGGTGGGCTGGGTAGGGAGATGGCGCTGGTCGTGGGAAAAAAGGGCCGGGGTCCGAAGAAGGGAGTGGGAGTTGATGACTGAAGTCAGTGGGCCAATTCCTTGGCTCGGCCTAGGCGGATGTTCTGCACAGGGCTCGTCGGGCTCTTCATTCATTCCCTCATTCATTTCACAACAACAATACTCGAGCACCCACCCAGTACCACTGACCTGTGACCTGGAAACCGATCGGGAATCCGCAGCAACGGCTCATCCGCCGAAATTTATTCGTGATCCCCATCCCCAGCTTGCAACTAAAATTCTTAAATCTCAACGCTACACGCTAAAATATCGTAACTAAAAATTCAAATAAAATAACAACAAACACAGGTAAGTTTCACTATCACGTACTTATACCTTAAAATTTATGTAGGTCAAGGGTCAAATTACGGAGTACATTAAATTAAGGCTTCATGTATTCCCTAACATGGACAATGCTAAATTGGTATTTTTATTCTCAGTTTTCCTTATTCAATGCACAATACATACAATTGACAATGCAATGCAAACTTATGACTTGATATGCATTTATTAGGTACAACATACAATGCAATTCGTTGCTTACATACATTATTGTATGTACGCAACGCATTGTATGTTGTATGTACGCAAGTGCTTGTATGGTGCTTGTATGTCAAAGTGTTGTATACCTTTGACCTTATATATATTATTTAATCCATTTTGAATTCTTTTTGCAGTAAAATTCAATTTTGATTTTTGCTTCTGACTAATATCTGAATTTTCAGTCTGCATTTTTTATTTATTGTTGATTGAGAATTGAATAATTTGTTATCAGAGAAATTAGGAATTCCGAGCTAAACCTCGAGGTTATTTAATCCCTTGCTATTTTTATTCTCTTTATTTTGAAATAAGATTTATGATTTATGATTAACGAAAATTAAAATGATTAAACGAAACCCTATAAGCGAAGCTTACATCATTCTAGCCTAAGCCATAGCATATTATGTCATATGTTGCGGTATCAAGTTCTAGTTCTCGGTTCCTAGAATTAATTTCGAATGCTAGTAATGCTAACTATAGATTTTATGATAGATGAGATGAACTATTGCTGTTGAGATGACTGACAATTCGCAATGAAAGTATGGCTGCTAAAATTGCTATGAAAGTTTCCATTGTATGTATGAATGTAAAAACTGGTTTACTTGTGCTGCTGCTGAAATGCAGCCCAGCCAGCTTATGCTGTTGCTCATATACTGTACTGTACGAGTATCTATACCTATATTTATTTAATTTGTGTGGTTCTTTTTGGTTTTCGTCTTTTACAGATTCGACCCTGATCTTGGATTCCCGCAGCCAAAGTAATAATTAACTAACATACTTCCGAGTGCAGCATTTATTACCTTGAGAGCAGTTTTCAATTTGGTGAAATTAGAATTAAAAATTTGAATGAGAAAAAGACGGAAGAGGATTTTGAATGAATAATAACAAATAACATTCGCACGTGGAAGTTTGGAATTTTTCTCGAGGATACTGGAATTGTCTTTAACTTTAACCCGAATTGATTTGAGTTAGAGGAACCCAGGAACCTACAGTAGTCAGTTTTCAAAGTCACAAATCAATCAAATGGCAGATGAATCCGATGAGCAAAATGCAAACGAGAGGCAAAAAAATCGACCCGGTCGAATTGAGGTATGTAAACTGTAAACATTGTTACCTATTTTTGTATTGAGAATTGATTATTGATTCAGATACTAAGTTCGAGGTTACATTATTTGACAGATTCCCTCAGCTGCAAGCAATAACAGTGCTGCCGGCGGCGGTCCAAAAACTCCGACCGCCGGGCCATCGAGTTCCACTGGGATCGTCACGGTATCCAGGAGTAAATCCGAACGTGAAAAGAAAATCGGACATCGGCGAGTTACCGAAGGTGGAGATGTCACGTATAAGAAGATCCAGACCTCCCAGATTATGGGTTCTATTCAGTTAGGAATTCAATGTGCAATTGGTGGATTAGCTTCAAAGCCCGAAAGAGATTTACTTATGCAGGTAAGCCAATTTCACCAGTGTGAAAATTAAGAATCGAGGTGATCTGTCTAGTATTTTTTAATTAAACTACTCAATTTTCTTGCAATTTTAGGACTTCATGACTGTAGAACAGACTCACTTCCCATCAGGAGGCTCAAACCTGACACCCGCACATCATTTTTCTGATTTTCGGTTCAAAACATATGCTCCAATAGCGTTCCGTTACTTTCGTGATTTGTTCGGAATACAGCCGGATGATTTTTTGGTAAGCTGACCATAAAATTGTTAAATTATCCCTTCAGTTGTTTTTCCGGAGCGTAAAGAAATTCTAATACATTTAATTTATTTGATATTTACAGATGTCAATGTGTAGTGTACCAATGAGAGAATTATCTAATCCCGGAGCTAGTGGAAGTATATTTTATTTGACTGACGATGATGAATTTATTGTTAAAACGGTGCAGTTGAAAGAATGTGATTTCTTACAAAAGTTGCTTCCAGGATACTATATGAATTTAAATCAAAATCCACGAACTCTACTCCCAAAGTTCTTCGGATTGTTCTGTTATCAGTGTAATTCTAAAAATGTTCGGTTGGCTGTGATGAATAATTTATTACCTTCATCTGTCAAAATGCACGAGAAGTACGATTTGAAAGGATCCACTTATAAACGGAAGGTATGTAATTGTTTTGTGTTATTCTTATATTCGCATTTTCGCAATTTCACATTTTCAAGCTTTTGGGTTTTGGTATTTGACGGGCCATACCTTATGTGTTATTTACAGGCTAATAAACAAGAGATGCAGAAAGCATATCCGACCTTTAAAGACTTGGACTTCGTGGTACATCATCCCGAAGGAATACTGTTAGAGGCCGATACCTGTGCTGCACTTATCAAAACTATGCAGCGTGATTGTCGGGTTTTGGAAAGTTTCAAAATCATGGACTATTCACTCCTCGTAGGAATACATAATCTCGACATTGCGGCTAAGGAAAAGGCCCAACGTATTAGTGTAAGTAAATTGAATCATTACAAAGAGCTTCGTAATATTCGTAAGCCCAATAATTCCATTTTCAAAATGTGAATTTGTGACTTTAATTTTTAGGATCGAAGAGCTAAAATGTTAGATAGTGATGATGAAGACGACGAACCCAGTGAATTTACGCCCGGAACTGGTTTAAGTAGAAGTAAATCCATTAACCGACAGAAATTAGTAGCTCATTCAACAGCTTTGGAAAGTATTCAAGCCGAAAGTGAACCTATTGATGCTGAAGATGATGTCCCGTAAGTCAGAACCATTCATAGTCATACCTATAAATGTAAGGGTCAACTAATGAATGACACAATTTTCGCCGGATCCTTTCAGACCCGGTGGAATCCCAGCTAGAAATGCCAAGGGAGAACGATTATTATTATTTCTGGGACTTATAGACATACTTCAAAGCTATCGACTCAAGAAGAAATTAGAACATACATTCAAAGCTATGATACACGACGGGGTGAGTGACAGATTCAATTATAATACCCAGGCTTTTCGAGTGCATAACTGAGCTACAGTATAATTGTGAATTGGCTTCTATTCCAGGACACTGTTTCAGTTCATCGGCCTGGTTTCTATGCTGAACGATTTATGAATTTTATGATTCGAAGTGTTTTCAGAAAAATACCATCACGTAAGAAAGCCTCTCTTCTATTATCTAATCTGGTAAACGTCAATAATGCGAGAATTCAGTACTATATCTTTACTACAGCCGATTTTTGGTAAATTCTTCTTTGATCTTGTCTATCACTCCTTCAAAAGTAGGGCAGTAATTTGCAACAGTAATTTGCCTATTGATTTGATCACTATTGCTGTCCTATCAGTAGGTAATTTTTTGACAAGTATTTGGCATTGAAAACTGGCATGCTGCTGTTGAGTAAAGTACATAAGTAGTAACTGAAAACTGTAAACAGTAAATTCTCAATGTAATTCGCGCGTCGTGAAGAAAAAATTAACAAATTATACTAGTGGTGGTTCTATTTTCTTGTTTTTTGTCTTGCTGCTACTTGACTGTCGTGTTCAACTCCTGCCCTCTGAAAATCTCACACAAACCACACACAAAAAAAAACTTTGAAATTTCTACTTTTTAGTGGATTTACCTGAAATCAAAGGAAACCATCGTAAATTCCGTAACCTGGTCTCTACCTATTTAGGTATAACCTAACTTTATAATGCTTTCAATACTGTGTTTTTCTCGTCACTCCTCAAATTATTCCTGTGTCCGTGTTTCCTCTCCTCGCACCAAATCAGCGTCCAGATAGATTTTCTAGCCATTTCCTATTATGTCGTTTTTTCACTTGTACTTCTCGTAGTCTCGTTCTCGTCCTTTTGTTTCCTAAATGGTTTCTGTGCGTAGTGGTAGTGGTGATGGTGAAAAGCATGACTCAATTGGATTTGGAGTCGGACATGCTTCAGTCCATGTAGTAATCATGTCTTTTGTCATCGCTTTGATTGGATTATGATTTAATGATAGATTGTTTCAGTTTTCACGGTTAGCTAGTCATTTGTTGCCTGTATTCCTCTCCCCTCGAAATCAAACCACACAAACTCAAGAATTACAGGACATTATTTGAGTCATCTTTGGTTTTCCTTCAGCGTAGTTTCACCAGAATGCTTTTAGTCCGTCACAACTGAAATTAGCCATTTAACCAGTCTAAAATTATTCAATTTTTGTCCATTAGAAGCCTCAATTCAACTTGTAGCGCATTATGGCTAATGTAAATGGCTAATTTCGGTTCACTCTCGTAACAAAAATAACTTAGAAACGTTATGAAATCGGCTCTCTAGTTCTAGTTGTAGTGGAATTTTTCGTTCTCCTAATTTTCATTATCGCACAAACCACAGCTCCAATCATTTCAATTGATTATGTGATCTCCATATTTGCGTAAACGCTTGAATATTGAATACTCATCTCATATGTTTATATAATCCATTTCTCAGCTCTAAAACATTCCCCATCAAAGAAAAGACCTCCGCCCCGTGGACGGACAGCCAGTGAACAAGCGGAAGGGCAAGACACTTCAGTTCTAATGGGTCAGTTCACCGTTGCATTTGCATATAAATTCTAACATAATTGATTTGGGTTGTTGTACTTGGCCTTAACCCGGATTGGCAATTGGAACAATTTAACAGGCTGACATTTTAGTTATTTTCACATCTTCCGAATTATAATTTCTTCTTCCTGTTCTTTCTGTTCTTTGGAATATCTGGACGGATTGTGTTTGATGAATGATTGATTTTTGGTTTGTTTGAGTGGATCTTTAGTTAGTTTTTTTCTGGTTTCATTTGAAGTTTGTTCCTGATATCCAATGACTCCTGATTCGAATTCCTTCCTAGTGATGTCCGATTCTGTTTGTCTTATTTTTGTCTGTCCTGTCGAAAAAGGCTAATCTGCAACTAACCCTGTATGGCTCTCAGAGCGTGAAGTAATCTTGAACTTTGAGCTTTTGGGGCTTACAATAATGATAAATTATAGGAAGTTCATCGCTTGTAACTTCGCCTTTAAGCCCAGTCTCCGGGCTGACATCTCCCAAGTCCAAAACACCGCCTGAGGATAATCAAACTTCGTCGAAAAAGATGCACAATAATCAAGCAAGTCGAGATCGTAAGGAATCTTTGAGCGGGTTTGGTGAAGCCGCCGCAGGCGGGTCGGAAGATTCTCATGCCAAATCACCGCCGCCTACCAGCGTTCCACAGCCACAGACCTACCCCGCTGTGCTCATGAAAGGCCGACCTAGTTCAAGTTCTAATTCGAGTCGGGTCAAAGTACCTCCACCAGTTCCGCCTCGTACGCCTAAGCGGGTTGGGAGTGATGCTCAGGCTGCTTCTTCTGCTGCAAAAGGTCGGATTGTCGGATTATTTGCCGAACCGCACTCTAAAATGCATTTTAGTCAGTTGGTTCTTAGCTTAGCTGCTCGTCGTTGTTGTTTCTAAATGGCCTGCTCTAATGCTTGCACCCAGCACTTAAAAATTCGTGGATTCGTATTGCTTGGATTGAGATGTTGGCATTCAAAATGTGCTCGTTACGTATGTGTACGAATGATGCTTTGTGAATGGAGTATATTGGTGGATCTTTGAACATCCAGATTCACAAAGGTATTGTGGTCAAAAAGCTGTGGATCGCTTCCTGCGTTGTATTCGATTCACACGCGGCATAGTATGCGACCAGCAGCTCGATACCGATTCGGTGGTATATTTTTATACTTATTTTTACGATTTGGTTGAAATTATGTTTGTGTGTGGCATGGGCATGATGAGTGAGACAATGATACTTACTGAAATCTTGTCTTTAAATATCGAGATGATTGATCAGTATTTTGTAGATAATTAGATTTTTTAACTTTGATCCTAATTTTGTATCTATATCTTCACAGGTATGCTAGAAGGAAGTGGCGGTCCATTGCCGTTACACAACCCACCACCGCGACAACAAGAAGTACGCTCAGCAGCATGGAATCTCACTAAATTAGAAAGCCCTATACGAGGTCCAACACCGAGTAGTCCATCAAATTATCAGGGAACGGACAGTGAGGCCATTTCTTCGTCGGACGTCTATGTGGAAACCCGAATGTTTAGATCTAGTTTAAGCGTCGCTTCATCAAGTACGACGTCAGGTGTGAGCTCAGGCCTTGGAACGCGTGTCACGAGGTCACCGCCAGTAAATGACCGGACGGCATCTGGAACGCCGACTTGGACACACTCCGAAGGTACGCCTTCGTTTACCGAATCATCTGACAGCGGAGACCTAGGTAAACTACTGCAGCAGTAGGTCAAAACCTGTTGAACCTTGACCTGAGAGAAATGCTTGTATATTTCAGGTTGCCCAACGACGCCTGTGAAAGGAAGTACTTCCAACGGAACAACTGTAGCAGCGGATGACGCGGATGAAAATGAGAATGAGATGGTATGAACTCCCTGTATTGGACACCTGAACTTGAACTTCAAAACAATTCCAAAAATACCCATCTGTTGAGGCGCATTTTTTGTCCATTGTCCTCGCTCTGGCTCCCCCTCTCTTTCTCGAATGATTGTTGAGTACTTAATCAGAAAAACAAGGGAGCGTTTGACCTTTGAACTGTGACCCTTCGTCACTGTTGTGTAGTAGAGAACAAATTGTTAGCTGTGTGGATTTCTATTCTGCTGCTTACCTTCACTTTCTCTCACTCTCTCTCTCAAATCTCAATGTTACTCTACTCGTATGTAGTTGTCTGGATCTTATCTCCTCAATTAAATTCCGTCTGTCGAATCGTTAACTCGTTATAAATCGCATTTATCCTATGCTTGGGTGTTTCCTCAATGTTAATAAGCCGAAGCGTTGGGTGTATTTCTATAAAAAATCTTTCAAAATGGTTTTTGGTTTTTTCTAGACTCATCTGTGAATTGTGAAACGAAATCTTAAAAAAAGTATCAGATCAGAGGCCTTTAGTTTTGTCTACAGAACACTCATACCTATGCTTTTATTTGGTTATTTAGCTACTTAGAATTTTATTGTGAAAACCCCTGATTGATTATCGTAAACTTTAGAGAAACTCGGGGTCGGGTTTGGGTCTCATTCTTGTCTTATTGAAGCGTATTATATTATTGTATCATATGTATTTGAAGAATGTGTAATTTTTCATGTATTAGATTTATCAATGAATTATTCTATATGTATTAAGTATTACGTACTAAGATTATAACTATTCCTAACTGCCTACTTCTTTGAGTGACTCATGGAGAACTGTTTATTTTATTACGTTGAGTTGAAGTTGAGTGTTGGTGGAGCAGGTCACTACTATGCGGTATTAAAATTTAAAAATAATATGACATTTTTTTTCGTTTCGCGAGCTAGGTTTTGATTTTTTTTTCACCTGTACGTTCAAAATATTATTATTAGAAACATATTATGTTGGAAGGGGAAGTAATACGTACGTACGGATACGAGTAGAAGAGACAGCAGAGTAACTAAAAAATAAATAAGATTATAATACTAATGTCTTCCCGTCAATAAAATTTAGTGTCCTTAAGATATTCGAGTCAGATGATTTTTAAAGTTATTTAAAGCAGGCAGAAATGCATTTGCGTATTTTAGCCAGCGTTTTACATGGTTTTGACAATTTAATAGAAATTTCGGTGGAAAATCATGGTTTGTCAAAGCAAATTGTCTGAAACACAATTCAGGAACTCATCTTAGGTTATGCTAGATTTTATGAATTCTACAAATGAGGCCATGGTCATCCTTTTGAGCAAAAATATACAAAAAATGAGTCAGGCAGTTAAAATGGTAGACAGCCATTTCGTAAAAATGCAGTAGGAAGCTAAGGTGGAGGCGGAAGTAGCTTAGGTAGGATGTAACAATACTGATAATGATTGCAGATTGTATTAGAGCTCATCGCCTTTTCGACCCTCCGGTGGTGCAGGAATTTCAAAGAGGCACGACGAGTCTTGATCCTTGAGCACAATGTTTTTACATAAATATTCTTCGAGAGGAATATTCGATTGTTGTTTGCTGTACCAATCTTCTATATTTTCTTCGTATTTCTCAAGCATTTCTTCACATTGTGTTTTGAGATGAGTTATTTCTGCTGATGGCTTGTCCCACATTTCGTATGGAATCCCGAGATCAACTTTCACGCCTTTGTTTCTGTAAAAGAAAGGAACAACGTGAATTCAGCATGAAATACAGAATTTGCAGATAAATTTTGGTACCAAATCCGGGACCTACACGAGACCATGAAGTGTGGAGAATGTTTGACTCTGTCCCTTAGCAAATCTTGAACTATCCGTTCGTTCCTTATGAATATTGTATTTGAGAATTCCGTCACAGGCTTCTTCCATAGTTTCAATTAGTCGGAGCTGACTGTTTTTGTATTCTTTCTTTGTTTTTAGCCGTTTATCCAAATTATAGCCTGTTTCTAAAAGTCCACCCGCTTTTCCAAGTTTCTTCCAGCTTAGCCTCTAATTCCGAAACCATTATCTTGCAAACTGGAAACAGAGAATAAAAATAGGTAATCTATTATTATCTTCGATGTACAATCAACAATCTACAGCTTATTCCACGGTATTATGAACTAAAGATAAGCATGACCTATGACCTAATAATATCACCTATTTTACATATAATAAGTCGTATCGTATTCGGATCTCGTATACTATCAAAGTACACATTCAAGTAGCACTCAATAATTGCAGGCATGCACAGCATTTTCCGTGATTTTATTACACATTCAGCATTGGTTAATTAGCATCATTTCCATTTAGCCTTCAAAATTCAAAGTGCCATTTACTTTTGATCACAAATGTACGATCATTCCAAATTAAAAGAGCGCTGAGCTGATAGGTTGTTCATTGTTCATATTTAATACAATCAGTCAGCATCCCACATCAGCTGCGGTTCTACCCGGGTGTCAGAGCCATAAGCATGCTAATTTTATAATAATCGTAGGTTTAGTTTAAAACTTTAAAACAATAAGTTTAATGGATTAAGCATTATTAAATTTTGTTACCTTCACAAGGTGAAGCATATTTCACGCCGTAGTTTTCTTCCACGAACTTGTCACCCACGGCCGAATGTATAGTATAGCCCTGCCGCCAAGGTCAACCAGAGGAACATCTTGGTCCAGTTGTCACTTATAAATGCCATCGTTAGCAATTAACTAAAATTAAAAGTTTGCTTGAGGAAAACCGAATGCCGAACCAGGAAAACCTCGGCGAAACTCTTATCAGCAGTTGTACAGCTTCTTATCCGTCGGGTGCTGGCTTCCCGCCGTTGAGTTCTCCGGTTCTGGGGCACGTTGAGATCTCATATTCCCGAAATGCTCCCAAGCCAAGGTCAAGGGTCAAAAAGTATTTCTGTCCAACCCAAAAAATGATAGACATGCACTTAATTAAAATTATCTTAAATTCAAACATGAAAGATGCGCTGCTTAGGCGTCATTTTACTTTAAAAATCTCGAACGATACTCATTTCTATGATTCTTGCACTGGAACTAAAATTAACAGATTTGTTTTTAGAAATTCAATTTATTCTAACGTAGAAGTACAATTAGCAGCAATTAAGTAATTAATATGAGCAGGTACCTACATATATCTCGATTCAGGAGTCTTGACTTGAATTCCTGTAAGCTATTTTGTATAATAACTAACGTAAAGACTACACTTTACTTTAATTGATAATTGGAACTCTCTAAAGAATTCTTAATAATAATGGACTTGTGGGACGGCCTGGTAGTAATCATAGGTGAAGGTGAAATTATTTAACTTAGCACTGGAATTTGGAACTGAACTTGCATTATCGACTGTACAGTACAGCAGTACAGCATTAGCGATTTCATAAAACGGGGTCAGTGAGGCCGAGTAGAAACGCCTTCAGATCCTTGACCTCTTCGTCCCACATCGTTTCCAGATAAGGTTTTTGATGTAAACACATTAATTTGACTGCCTTGATCTCCACCGAAGGTTTCGACATTATGATTTGTCCAAGGATTCCAATATATGAGCCTGTGGGTTGAAGGAAAGAAAAATTTGAACTAATTTAAAGAATTGGGATTTATATTTTTTTATAACATTTCACAAACTTTCCTTAAATTGCGGGGCTACAAAACATCGCGTGACAAATTAGCGCAAGTCAAGAGCTACAAATCATCCCAGCGACAAAACGTAAGTTCGCGTTTACGTTTGTCAGTACCATAACATCGTCACAATAAGAAAAAAAAATTAAAATTACCAAAGCAAAAACAAGTCATTTAAACAATTATAATAAGGATGATAGGTCTCTTGAACTCAGGTAGTCAGATTTTGATCGAATTTTTTTCTCTGTTGGAGTTAAATAACTGCTGGAGTATTTGCTTTGCAATTTATTTTGAAACGAAAGCTCATAATTATATCCAATCCAATTCTTTATCTAATTTCTCATCCGACGCAGGTTGAACAGTTCGCAGTTACAGTCAGATACGTTCCGGAATCCGGAATATCTTGACTTGACTTCAGAAAAGACTATCGTCGTCAATAAATCCGGCTCTATTGAGCTCTTTCGACTCGTATATTTCGTAGATTGATTTAGACTTTCTTCCCTTCCTGTTCAGGCTTTTTTGCAATTCTTGAATTCGACATTCGACTGCTCCTCATCTTCATTTTCCTAGTCTTCGTCCTCCTCTTCCTCCTCCTCATAGTCCTCGTCGTCATACTTCTCAAATTAAATCTCTTCCTCCCCTCCTTTTACTCCTGGTCATGATTATGACGGCTTTGAGAAGTATGGCGTATGGCGACGAGGACTATGCGGAGGAGGAAGAGGAGGACGAAGACTACGAAAATGAAAATGAAGAACAGCGGAGTGCTAGACTTGCAACAAAATCCTGCAGGCATGGAAACGGAAGTAAAGAAAGCCAAAATCATTTTACGAAATATACGAAGAATAAACTCGAAAGAAACGGTTTTGCTGACGACGATAAGTGCTACCTAGCACCTAGCTTTAAAATCACGCGATTTCAATTACCTGCAGCAATATTAGGATGATCTCCACCAGGAACTACGTCGTAGTTCAAGATCTTCGCTTGAGCAGTCCCATCCGAAACAAATAAGACGTTCTCCCCGTCCTGATGCGTTAGACGCGTTACTGTTCCTTGAATCCAAATCATCTTGACATCGAGGAGTAGACTTTTATTGCTTCTTTTCGTTAGTTGACTAGCGGATAGCGTTAATCGAAAGGATCCTTCATCATAAGGCTCGGCTCTGGTAATGTCTGAAATCATCAGCTTGTAGGCCTCCGTTTCAAATCCAGTCTCCATTGCCATCGAATTATTTATTTCGAAGCAGGCGCTTGGAATCTAAGAAAAGTGAATACTGATGTTTGGCTTTGAAGATATTAAGCTCGAGGGACTTGATGCTGGTTTTGATGTCTGCGACCTGAAATACGATATTTATTCAGAATTAAAAATAAAAAGTTGAATAAACTGTCCACCATTTTAGCTATTTTCATNTTGATGCTGGTTTTGATGTCTGCGACCTGAAATACGATATTTATTCAGAATTAAAAATAAAAAGTTGAATAAACTGTCCACCATTTTAGCTATTTTCATAATTCAAAAGAACTGGGACTCACTCTTGTTTCGTAAGCTTGAACTCGGAGCTGTCTCATATGCTCCGCATACATTCGATAGGTAACGTAAATCAATATCAGCAGAATAGCAACAATACACCAAGAAAATCGAGATCTTCTCCAGTAATTGCTGTTGAACGGAGATCCAGATGGTCGCAAGGAGGCAGGAATACTACTGGGAATTACAGGTATCGTCACTTGATAATGAGCGATGAGGCTTGACCTTTGCACGGCTTGGAGTTGCTCTTGAATTAGAACTAAGCTTGTCTTCTAATGGATGAGCAAGGGATGACCACTGAAGCATTTGGAATGATTAGCGACAGTAGCACTAAGAATTAATTGGCAATGATTCTCCCAATCAAAAATCACAATTTTATCGGATTTGCCATGTGCCCAGTGTCCAGCATCGATCGCGGCATCTAGTAATACAAAAAATTTAAATATTAGGCTTTAGAACACAGTTGACCTGATCAGTCATCATTTAAGCCGCGGGTGAAAAACGTGCGACGCGACCATTGACCATAGTAGAGATATGCGTAGCGTATCACGTATCAACCGTCTAAAACCGGGTGTTGGTGTTGTCTATACCATTTGACCCTTGCTGGATGACCTAGCGTAAGCTAATACAATACACTCTTTAAATATTAAGAATTGACAAGAGTTACGAATTAGAATTACATACTTGAGACAAATCAATATCAGCTGTTCGCTTTATACATACATGAGCTGTATTTTACAACAATAACACTTACGAACTTGGTGATTGACCTGGAGTGCTCCTGAAGTTCTGACCTGGGTGGGTACCTCTTCTCTTGGCTCCGTTCAGCTGTCGCCTGTCGCTGTCAGCTGTACTGCTAGTGAAGGTGAAAGTAAACAATCCGAGGGTGGGGGTGTTCAGTTCAAGATGCAATCGAATATTGAAACAATTCAGAACTCACCCTCTAAAATTTCAACCCTTCAAAATTCAAAATCCAATCCTCTGAGACTCGGGCAGTATTTAGCCCTAGCTCTGCTAAATTTTGAATAGCGTTACCTTTTTCATGTTTTCCGAAATCTTGGCACTCCAAAATATTTTATTTTTCTAAAAAATCGGGCTTAGGCCTTAGGTAATCTTGATCTGCATCTGGTGCGTAATTCGTAACGAAATTATTTGTTTTTATCATATTGAACTCATTAAATTTTTATACATCATTATTTAATTTTTATATGTATACCATTTTATTATGTATAGTTAATCAGATATGTGCAGTGCATACCTGATTCAATGCAGGCGTTTATTTAGCATTTAATTAATTTAAATACTAGTATCAGGATGGTCGAGCCCATTGTGTGGCGGAGCGAACCTGTCTCAGTACT
>VNWX01001134.1:0-16494 GCA_009869905.1 Ceratophysella communis
TCAAAGCTCTTAAGATCTGAGATAGCCTTTCCTTGGGATGGTACTACATAGGAGACGCCACAATAATGACGAGACTCATGAGGAACAACAGCAGGTGAGTATACCTGTAATCAGTATAGGAATAAATGCATTCAACTGCACGCACACACCTGAGGGAGAGGGTAGAATACAGATGCAGTCGGGGCCACGGAAATGAAAAGAACACATTGCAGATGGCAAACTGGGTATTTGTTTTTGGGCATGTATGGCTGCTGGATTGTAGAACATGAATGCAGTCTGGAAATCAATAACAATCGACCTTTTAATTTCCAAGTCTCCGTCAAGTAGTTTTCGAAAAAATTATCAGAAGGGCGAAGAATTATAATTAAGGATCCTATCGGCTATCGGCTCGTCGCGTCGTTTTATGGCATTAAACCAGCAATAGCGATGGCGAAAACATAACATGATCAAATGACGCTGAGAAATTTTCCGATTTAGATTAGCCCAAATTGTAGCATCAATCTACCGGTAATAAGTCATGATTTAGATAATGCGTAGAAGCTTAAAATTAGTGGAGCAATTTGCATAATGAAAATCACCTATTTACCTGCACATAATGTAATCCTGGCGTTATTCATACTTAGTTTAAAAGTGCGTTTTCTTATCAGAGGAGGCTAGGAGGCTTTAAGTGATTACAAATTTGAAACAATATATGCTTGAACAAAACGCCGCACTGGAATAAATTATTTTGAAGCTGTATTGTCTCTACTGTAGAATAATACAATTGTTGGTTGTATTAGTAGATGCGTAAACACGTACCTACTCTAAACTAATTTACGGACGTTATTTTTTAGTAAGGGTGGGAATTTACAATTTAAATGTGAAATTCTCTGTACGCAGTTGGGCTTGATTTCTTTGTTAGAATTTAAAGTAGGTATTGAGTACTTAAATCTACAAAACTGGTTACCTAAATCAATACTGTTTAGTGAAATAGTATAGGCTAAATACACAAGCGAACATAATTTAATAAATAAAGGAGTAAATGCTTAAAATATAATTATTTTTATTATGCTTAAAATTTTAATCTTAAGCTTGGGTGTAGTGTAACTTCTTTCATCACTAGCCTCATCTTTCTCTGAAGTCAGAAGTTTGAGCTGAATAAATACGAACGTGCAAGCTTTTATTATAGAGGGTTCTCACAATCTCACAATCACATCACAACCACAACTGATGCCAGAATTTAGATAAAACCTGGTTTACATAGGTATTTTTGCATAGGTGGGTATATTTTTGAGCATTTTCTTCTTTTAAACAATCGATAATCTATAGTTCAAACGCTGCAGACTGCATACTGCATGGATAAGAGATTATACGCCGATAAATATCCAATTTTAAGCAGCATTTAATTAAACTTTATAACAGTGGATCCATACTTAACCTTATCGAAATATTATCTGGAGCATCCATTCTATAATATTCTATAAAATTATAAGCACGGCATAAAATTTGCACACTTTATAGGCTAATAAAATATTTGCGTTCTCTATCGGAGCGAATTTCGTTCCTTCATTACAGGGTTGGGGGGTTGCACGTTGACGGTAGTCCTACATATTCCACGAAAGCAAGGGCTACGGATAGCATTTATTATTGCAGGGGTTGTAACTGGCAAATTCCACCCCTTAACCTTAAATCGGAGTAGGTACCTGAATACCACTACTCTTTGTGTACAGAGATAGGGAATCACACCCCTTATCAAAATGTAGAGGAGGAAGGGATGATGGCTGGAACAATCAATTTCATCAAGAAGTACCTTAAACTCACTACCCCCTGGGCTGAGAGAAAGTAAAACCATCCCCAGCTTTCTCTTCTCGCACCCGTTGTGTTTCCGAAAAACGGAAGCAAGGTTTGTTTTTCTTGTTAAGCCAATCCCGAGAGACTTCCAGGTTGGAAACCCAATGTTCGGAATCTTTTGGTGATGGTCTATTTTTAGACAGCCAATCAGGCACTACTTCAGGGAATGGTAAGTCTTCGTTTTAAGTGCTGCTGCTTCATGGCTCTTTTCCCCCGTGGCTTTCAAGACGACAACATCTCTTTAGTTCGGGCGGAAGAATCTGGAATTGGGATCATCGATAATCACAAGGTAAGCCCATTATAACACACGTGGCTATCATCACCATTCTAAATTTATCATATACTATCCTTACACCAGTGCTATTGGCTAAGGAAATAATTTAGCGCGACGCGTGACGCATCTAGTTAAATATTGGTAAAGTTTTAATGCTGATTTCGTTTTTGTATTAAGGGCTCTCTTCATCTGTTCCGACTCGAATATGGATACGGATATCGATATGGAGAAACATTGCAGAGTGACAAGATCGTGTCCATCAGGCGTGCGTCCCATTTTACCACCGTTGAAACGAAGGTAAGCCATGAAGCAGTTTTTCTACCAAAAATAAGAGTCTTAGGAAATATTTATTCATGATGCAAGGCAAAGCACTTTGTNTTCATGATGCAAGGCAAAGCACTTTGTTCACGCAACCGCGCTGTCATGAAAATTACCAGTTACCTGATACAAGATTTATTATTTTTTCTAACCTAGGAAGTCCAAAGCTGCTGCTTCCGACGCACGGGATGACACCAGAGCCAACAATGTGCTGATCGAAGAACCTGTTCAAATATTTGGAAACACTGCTGAAGATGTCGTGCCACTAGGGGAAGTTGACCCGAAGTCATCCTCAAAATCCAAGAGAGGACGAGGACGACCAAGGAAAGCTCCAAACAATATACCTTCTCCAGCAGTTGCTGATGACGAATATGGTCTCAAACCAAATAAGCGAGGAAGATCAAAGAAGACCGCTGCAACCATTATTCCAGCAGATGCTGATGACGAGAACGAGTTGCAGCCGAAGAAACGAGGACGAGCCAAGAAGACCACTGCAATCAATATTCCAGCAAATGCTAATGGCGAACAAGAGTTGCATCCGAAGACACGAAGACGAGCCAAAAAGACTTCTGGAGCCATTATTCCAGCAGATGCTGATGTCGAGTCCGAGTTTCAGCCTAAGAAACGAGGACAAGGAAAACCAAAGAAGTCACCTGGGACCTATGAGCTAAGGTAAGAAACATCAATCATTCATCGTAAGATTTAGCAATAACTTCTCAAATAAAAACGCCAATTCTTCCAAGATTTGCCGCTACTGATATAGTAATGTAGCCCAGAGACAGCTAAAATTTAGCAAAACCTAACTCTTGTTCAACGTCAACTTACGTTAGGGAAAACAAACACGATCCAAGGGCCGCATAAAATATCAAGGCGCATCTGCCTTGACAAGCATCATTAGAAGCCGCTAAAATACCTACCTATAGATTATATATATGTTTTCAATTTATTGGAATTTTCAGTTCCACGCCAGACTGGAGCGATAACTGCACCAGAATCAGCGGGCTCTTCGCCTGTTCCTGTTGAACAAGATGGATTCAATGCTCACGAGTTTGATGTTGTGTATCCAGGCGGACATCGAACACGAGCGACGGTATTGGAAGCCACTGGAAATCGAGCTCCTGGACTCAATGTTAAGAAGTAAGTTTTCGTTAAATTTTAAATTTAATAAAAGCCGCTGCCATGCGCTTACTTTCTGGTAGTTATTTTTTTAAGACTTATGTATAACGTTTTATTAAAAAACAGCGCGGTTATGTTTCAGTTTGTTTTGAAATCGGCAAGTATTGACAATGATAAATAAGTGTTTCCAAATCCTTGTATTTCAGGGAGAAGGCGCTTCCAGCCAAGAAGCCAAGCAAACGACAACAGGAGTCGTGCCTGAAACTTAGCCCGGAGTCATCAGCGAAGAAAGCCAAGAACGTTCCAAAGACATCCACAAGGCTTTCGCCAACCCATTCCATCCGGAAAGGATCGCGTTGTTCCAGCCGAGCCGCAGTACTTCAGAACTTTTACAAAAGTTCAGAAACAAGAAGTCAATGGAGATGTGGATCCCAATCGAATCGCTCTTCGATCCGGCCGGACGCTTGGCCCGGTCCCAGAACCCAAACCACGAGCTAAGAAGGTCGGTCCAGCTGCAAAAGTTGAAATCAAGATCGAGGACGAGTTCGACGTGGAACCAGCAACCGAACCGTTCCTTGGTATTGAAGGAGCTTTGATCAAACCAGAACTTCCAGAAATCAAGATCGAGAAAATTGAGCCAGCAACATGCGAACACCAAGGAGAACCCATGAAGTACGAGGAAGACGACGACGTACGTCTCATCCGTGAAGTGATCTACGGCGGAAACAGCGACATGGTCCAGATTCCGCCCAAGCATGAGATCCTGTTCACTGCTGCATCTGGACTAGAAAACTGCCAGGATCCAGTCTCCATGTTCCTGGAAAACAGCAGAGGATATCTTGCTTGTGACGAAGACGAAGAGTGCAGCTTCGTGGAGAACATTATCGAGAAATGCAAGACCCCAGAACATCCGGCGTTCCAGTCTCCAACGGATCACTTGGATATTTCCCGTGTCAACGATCAACTTGAACTCAAATCTACTGGGAAACCATATCAACCCAGAGGAACACTTCGCTAGCCACCCATCAGTGCCTGTGGACATGAAAGACCAACCACAGGAGGAGCGTCGAGCGCCGCTTCCATCTGAAGACTCGAAGGGCTCCAGTTCCGTTAATCTCGTTGCTCGTTTCCTGAACAATTTCGAGGGGTTCTTGGCTTGCGACGAAGCGGACGAGAGAGAATTCGTCAACCACTTTGTCTACCAGGGCTTCAGTTATTGAAGTAGATTAAATTAAACATAACGTGATGCAAATATTTTAAATAGCTCCTTTCCTACCAGTGACTCTGTAATTAACTCATTTCACTGATCCCACTGTAATAGTGCTTGCAATTTTGTTAGATAGAACTTCAAAACACCCAAAAATATCCTAGGCCTAGATTCAATTAATTGATACATGTTTCTGGCACTCAACTGATCTCTAATTAATTTATGGAGTAATTTTTTCGTCTTCGTTCAGTGCTAAAACATGCTTCTTTGACAATATAACGATTTTTAGCTAATTAATTACCTATCTCAGGTTTCTTTCCAAAAATAATTGATCTCAATAAAATATTTGACCGATGCTTGCTCCTTGTTCCTATGTTTACTCACTGCGGTCACATCATTGATAAGTTAACTTAAACGGTTACTAGCTCTGAAATTAGCAAAGCCTCTAATGACATTATGTTCATCAAATTTCTTCCTGGTGTTGCATACTAAACTAACTATGCCGAATTTAATAAATGATATGTACATCATGTCCCGATGAAATGTACACATTTCTGATCCGAGTACAAGTTAAAATTAGGAGTATAAAAGCAGTATTCGCAAAACCTTTTATTGGTTTAAATCAGTCATACAAAAATATCAAAATTTAGTGGAAAGAAAGCCCACTAGGGTAACCAAAAAATTTAATATCAGTAAATTAATATCGGACTTCTTGGGACTGTCCAGGGTTGAAGTTGATCGAAAACTGCCCTCCGTTACCCAAGTCAAAGTTTCCAGCATAAGGTCCGGCTGGTCCTTGCTGTTGATAAGGATTTACTACAGAGCTAACACCACCGGAACCTCCTGCGAATCGGGCTGGAGCTGCTGGAGCATTGTACTGGGGAGCTGAGTGGGACGGAGCTCCGTAGTTAACTGGGCCAAAGTCTTGAGCCTGTTGTGGGCGATAGAATCCTGCTGGAGCACCGCCTTGACCTTGAGCGGAGTTGTATTGGGGTTGAGGGCGGTAGGCTGGTTGTTGGACTTGAGGAGGGTTATACTGAGCCTGTTGGGGTCCAGCTCGGTGTCCGTGTCCACTTTGACCATGACCACCATGTCCTTGAGTAGCTTGTGTGTAGGCAGGTCGGGCTGCTGCAACATGGCCACGGTTGTTAGAATATTCCTCTGGTCGGTAACTTCCATCATCGTATTGCTCGCTTCCGAGAAGTCCAGAGTGGGCTTTGTCGTTATGTGGGGCTACTTGGGGTTGACGGGGAAGATGGTCTCCTTCAGCAACGAATCCATTCTTTCCAGCAGAGTACTTGACGGTAATAGGCTTTCCATCAGCGCCAGGGTAGGAGTAGAATCCTCGACGAGTTCCATCGGCATCAACCGTTTCCCCTTGCTGGAGTCCATTATCAGCGGCATATTGGAAGTTGATTGTTCCATCGGGGTTTAGAGTTCGGCTGTCAGAGAGAAGAAGAGCGTGATTTGGTTTGTTCAGAGGAAGATGGTCTCCTTCAGCAACGAATCCATTCTTTCCAGCAGAGTATTTGACCGTAATCGGCTTTCCATCAGCGCCAGGGTAGGAGTAGAATCCTCGACGGGTTCCATCGGCATCAACAGTTTCACCTTGCTGGAGTCCATTATCAGCGGCATATTGGAAGTTGATTGTTCCATCGGGGTTTAGAGTTCGGCTGTCAGAGAGAAGAAGAGCGTGATTTGGTTTGTTTAGGGCGTTGTATCCGGAACCACCCTGGTAGGGTGAGGCTTGGTACTGATTAGCGGCGTTTCCATTAGAATAGGCTTGGGCGCCTGCATTATTAGTAGCGGCTGCTACGGCTCCGCTTCCTCCGAGTCTATGTGCTGCATTGAGTCTAGGGGTCTTTTGTGCTTGTGCCAAGGTTATTAAACCGAGGACCTAGAATTCAGTAATTTAAATTAATATTTAGGTATAAATCAATGCATCAAAGTGATACCCGCTACTAACTTTTACGGATTAAAACGAGACGATCTGCATTGTTTACAAAAAATTCCGACCGTCATTATATTCTACTAAATTTAAAATACTTCGATTTTTTTTTACTTACCGCTGCTGCAAAAATGAACTTCATGATTAATTTGAACTTAAACAATATCTGTAATTAAACACTGTAATGTATTATTTCAGTAAAAACGCCCTAATCAATCCAAGGCGTGAAACAGAACTGAGATCGAAACGAGAGCACGACGTTGTTTTAAGGAATTGGCTGAGTGCAGTGGAGCGAGTGATTTAAGGATTTACCACGTCATGTGGTTTTTATAGCATGGTCTTGATTTCATTTCGACTGACATAACACTCTCCATTGTTGAGCTCAGTCTAGCATGTCCACCACCTTCCTCAAAACAATAACACTATACACCTCATCCAATCTTATTAATGCACTTACTAGTACAAGACTCAATTTCCTTCCTAAAAACGTGTGTATTCCATTACCTACTTCCAAAGCCAAATCGAGCTCAGTCATAGTGCAGTATTACTTAACGTAACGTAACGCAACACGACGTTTTTCCATTAAAAAATAGATTATCGTCAAATGAAATAAGAAAATGGTTAGGGTTAGGAGTTCTCAGAGCTCGGCTCGGCGCGTAGCCCTTGAGAAGAATCAGTGAAAGTTTTATAATATGTAACCCAAATCCACCCCTTTGCATTAGTTCCTTCGTTAAGATCCAACAAACGGCTACGATTATCTCATCGCATTGATGATTGATCTCAATCTTAAAATCATAAAATAAACACTTCTCCGCCTTCGCCTGAACGACGAACGAAAGGGCGCTGGGAACCACACACCGTTTTGAGCATTGACTCAAGACTGGATTACAAGATAAACAGGGTTTCACACTTGTAAAAGACAGTAATTCGAAAGTGGGATTTCCTCAATCATGCTCAAAATCACACGCCGTCTGTCTGATGAACTTTAATATAATTTAATTATCAACTTATTCTTGATTTCTATTTCTAGTATTTTTTTCTTGTTTTCGTTAGGATGTACGGTGACGCTTTCCAAATTGCAGATTATAAACTGTTTTAAAATTCAGGATAAGTTTTTCGAATCAAAAATAAATGTTGATTTTCTGAAAAATCGAACCCGCATTTTATTCGCTGGATCTCATTTTTCTAAAAAAAAAAGTTACTTTTAATAAAATAATATCATCCTTGCCGTTATACAAACGATATAATATGCTATTATTACGACTGAGATACTCTTCATATTGCCGTAGGCATGCAATGTTTTGATTAGTGCAAATTGCAACTTAAGGCCCATAACTTGCATTTCCTGAATGCTATATGCACCTAAATTGCATATTGTCAAGTAGTAATTCGTTGAAAAAAAAGTTTGCTTGCGTAACTACACGCACCGTATTTTGGTTTTTATCGCTACGGTTCTTAGCCTAATTGTCTATAATGGTCCTTTGATGTTTTCCTGAGAACAATGACCAATAAGACCATAATAGGCACCAAACCAGAGACTTGTAGTTTCGGTTCATTATTGCGGACATAAGAGTGAGGTGTTAGTCGTAGGTCGTAGCTCAGGGCCATATTGCCTTCAATACCTCTACCTGGATTAACCTCACGGCCGTACGGAAGGAGTACCAGCTACAGTCAATCACCCACCACAAGCCAATTAATTGGGGTTCTACTGTTAAGCACGGACAGATATCTACCTATCTGCTAATATCGAGTTAATGCACTATAAAACAATTTATTACTAAACAAACATGAATAAGCCTCGTTTTCACAACGCACCAATACAGACGACGCGACGACGCTTTTCAATTGTACTCCCTTCCCTTGCCAGTCTCAATCAGATATTATTGCTGTATTCGATAAAAAGCCGGCCAATTAATTGTCACTAATTAGGCAGAACATGTTGAGTAAGCTTATACAAGATTCTACTGATTACAAATGATTTCTAATAACTCTCAAATCTTGGTTAAATATAACGTTGCACATTGCACATTTAAATCTTCTTACAATTAGACTCTTTTTTGCCTCGTTAACCCTTGATTAATATTAGTATAACAGTTTACATTAAATGAATTGTGTACGATGCGTTGTTCCATGACGTTATTAAAATATACGGAAAGGGAATAGGTATAACATGATAGAAAGTTTTTAAACACTATGAACTGTGTGAACAATGCTATCCTATATGTTTAAAGAAGCAATTTCAAATGTCCAAGCCAGAGATCAGAGCCTAAGGACGGATACGGTTTTTTGAGTGAGACTAATTAATTGGATGAGTATTTCTTCCGTGTGCTTTCGAACAGGAAGTGCAAATACAGGCAAGCGATGCATCGTACCATTAGATTATGTAAACAAACAGTGGTGTGCGTGTGGTGACTCACTTTTAAATAAATAGCATGCGATCCAGCTGATTAATGTTTGTTGCGTATAAGTAGAACGCATAAATAATTCGATCTGGATTGTAAACTCACGATCAGATTAAAAAAAATTATTTATGAAATAAAGGTCAGTTTGAATCGCAATTTGCATGGAGGTACTAAAATAATGAATACTACTGGAATCCGTATGTCCACTTGCACACCGTGGACTAGAGTTTTGTATTACCAACACCAACTGTGATTATCGTGAGTGACGCCAGGTTTAATTCTTAATTAGCGAAATAGCCAGTGTGTATTAGTGCATTCGTTTTCACTTTATTGCTTGTGGTATCTTTACTTAACTTTAGCCAATTTGTGTTACCTTTTGCATTACATTTACCAATATTTTTATAGAAACTTCGGAAATTCAAATTGTAACGTAGAAACTATGTTGATTTCTGTATTTTTTTAAGACTCAACCAGTGCAGTAAGATCCCTTGATGCCCGTCATGACACCGACACCACCGTAGTAAGTAGAGGCTGGGCGTGCAGCAGTTCTTACATCAGTTTGGGATCGTCGAGCCACGAATCCTGGTGGCGGTTCAGCCCCACCTCCACTTGGCGTTGGCTTTGAAATTACATTTACTGCATAAGGATGATCCTTTGGTCCAAAGCCAAATACGCCACGCAATGCTTCTTTTTCCAATCCTTGAAGAACAGTCTGAAAATAAAACATTTCGCAATTAAAAAATAAATCATTATAAAGTATTGCCTGGCTCGGCTTGAAAAGATACGCGCATTTTTTACTTAATTTTTATACCTTAACAACTAAAACTCATTGCATAAACACAAGATAACCTTCAGAGGTCAGAGGGTTGGAGCTGAAGAAGAATTTAACCTTTAAGGTGTGTTCTCTATGCTTGAAACCAACACGATAATAACAGAGATTTTGAGTAATTCCATAAGCATAAAGCGTAATAGGTATGCAGCCGTAAAGTTTTTACAATAAGCTGTGAGCAGCATTATGAATCATACCTCAGCCAACTTGAAGAACGTCATTGAAGTAATCAAAGAGTCACTGCCAGCCTGATGTTGAAGACCGATACGCTCAACGTCCAAATCAGAAGCCAGCTTCTGAAGACCAATGTGATAGTAGCCATACTTCCAGACGATGTTCTTCATATCATAGATATTCGGAAAGTATGTTGTTAGCAATTCAGTGAAGTCGCTTAACAACTCGGGCAATGGAGCTCCTCGCAGAATCCGAATCAAGTAGGCGAAGTCATAGCAGCTACAATGGAAAAGGATGTGGTTAGGCGAATGCGAATACGCGTCGATATGGATCAGGCTTGGGCTTAGGTTGTACCTGTGAAATGAAATCCAAGTGACGTCATCGGAAAGTGCAAATCCAGAAGAAATGAACAGTTCGGCAAAATCGTTCGGGTCGATTCCTTTCGTTCGAAGCTCTTCAAAGTCCAATCCGGCATTAATGAGCAAATCCATGCTTGATCCAGTACAAGAGTCGATTCTAGACGAAAATAATCAAATGTGGTAGGTATTTTTAATTTATTGAATAGTAAATCTGTCGAGTACTGCAGCATATATGAAACTAAACAAAATCATTTAAGTACCACGGTAGTTTCAAGCTTGAACTTACGCGATGTCAAATTGAAAATTGAACTGCCAAGTACTGGTACCCTCCGGGAGATTTCCATTCTCGTCGGTGAATGAGAGCCCAACTTGAATGAGCTTCAAGACGTTGACGTTGCAGCGAACAGACTGGTAGAAATGCTCCGAGGGTTCTTCATAAATGCCAAGCGGCTTCAAAACAACACCTAATAGGAACAGTTGACAGGCGATTAAAACAAAAGTACAGGAACGAATGTCCAAGAGCTAGAAGCCGTGTAACAAACAACAGCTAACACCATCCGCCAGGCGAGCCCGTAACCGCTTGACCTGTGACTCAACTCAACCTCAATCATTAGTCTATTGATTACTAAAAAAATCAGGTATACTTAATATCAGACACACTTTTTGGTTGACCTTTCAATAAAATCAACCGTTGTTTGTTTACAAATAAGAAAGGCAACAAATTAACCTGACCTGTAACTTAAAGTCATTCGTGACATGTTCAATTTTCAATATTGACATCTAGCACCGCCTTACCCGGAAACTCCGTATCCATTGCCACAAAGTTGTACTTGCCACAGAGAGCTCGGATCTTAGCAAACTCTTCACGTAAATTCTCCTTCCAGACGTTAGTGATGGTTCCTTTGTTCGGAAGCGGAAGAGGAATCTCGGGAACAAAGGGTATCATCGGAGCTCGAGCTTGTCCGCGATTGACTGCCATTTCTGGGGCGCTTCCTGTTCCAGAGACCAAGAACAAACTCTTCCGTGCACAGCGATCACAGGACTTGTGCATCTCAAAGGAGGACACGCTTCCGACCTTAAGTGTCCATGCCTTTACGACGAGTGACACGAAAACGAAAGGCGACGACGACGTTTGTCCTTTTATGGTTTTCAAGAGCGAACGCTGAACGGCTGAAACTCACGGAAAATATTACGGTCTACCTAAACTATACCGGAGACTGACCAAACGGACCTCCGCGAGTTGTTCGAGTCTCAGGGTTGTTAGATTTGTTTTGCATTTGGGCTTATTGCATAATATCCTTGTTAACTTATGCTGACGTTAATAACGTCATTGAATTAAATCGTGTCTAATAATTTGTTGATTCTAATTGTCAGTGTGGTCCGGGAGTCAGTTTGGTCGGTATTGCCGTCAGTTGTGGTTGTGCTTTGTGCTAGGTTCGGCTCTACGTCGATTTCAAAAATACACGCTCATTGTGTGCATACACGCGCAATGAGATGACGCTAGCGTCCACCGGAGAATAGCGAAAGCAGCAATAAATAAGAATCGTTGACGAAAACGAAAGGTCAGAGATGACGGATGACCTAAATGAATTATGAAATGCCTAATTTCTGAAGGAAGGGCACCTATAGAGTTAGCCGTCGATTTCCCATGGTTTTGCACGAAAAAATTATGCCATTTAAATATGAATTTTTATTTGGAACTGGAAAGGAGCCATTCACGAGTTTAATCCGTCAATATACGATGTACATAATTGGCCATTTACTAGTAAGTAAATAAATGGTCACTAGTAACTAGTTACTAGTAAAGGCAGCTGCCTTTGACTCATATGTCTCACCATCATCATCATTAGCGCAGTAAGTGTGACATCCTAAAATTTGTGATTATGTAAGCACAGGTGGATGAGAGAATTCTGGCATAATCTGTTTAATTTATCGGAGCAAGCTACTACATTCAAATAAATATCCTTTACATGTGAGGTTGAGTGTTCGGAATTAAGAACATTAGAAATGTATAATTTGAACTAATTTCAAAGTATATGTCAACGTAATAGAACCGCGGTGAACCAAAATAACCCTAAAAAATTAGAAAATTGGTACTTAGGTATCCGATTTATCAATTAAAATACCCGTATTACACACTTGCACTACCTATAACAGTAACTAATAACTAACATTAAATTGGATGACGGAACAATGGCTCATACATGCATCTTAAACTACAAAAAAATTATTCTGTCGAAATAAGTATACATTCACATTTGCTATGATTTGGTACCTGTATTCGTATCATTTGATACCTTCGACCATAAAACGCTGTTATCATATTTACGCTTAATTTTGGATTGTGCTTGCGCCAATCCTTTCGAATCTTGGTCTTGGTGCGCTTTATTTGCTACCATTAACAATTTTGTCAGATTTACTTTGAAATTGGGATTGCACCGGTGTTGATGGGTCTTTCGAATCCTGTTGCGTATTATTGGCTACCATACAGCTTGCATCAGATTTATTATGGATTTGTGATTGTAATTGTGATGAGCCGTTGTTCCAGTCTTTTTGCGCATCATTTGCTATCATAAAATTTGAATCAGGTTTACCCTGACTCTGCGAATGTCCTTGAGCTTTCCGATCTTCTTGGGTTTCATTTGCTACCACACAGTTTGTATCAGATTTATTCGGAATCCGGGATTGTACTTGTTCCGAGCGTTTCAAATCTTGCTGAGTATCATTTGCTCCCATAAAGCTTGGATCAGATTGGCTCGCAATTTGGGATTGTACTTGTATCGATCCTTTCGAATCTTGTTGGGTATCATTTGCTATCATAAAATTTGAATCAGCTTTACCCTGACTTTGCGAATGTACTTGCGCTTTCCGATCTTCTTGGGTTTCATTTGCTCCCATAAAGCTGGGATCAGATGGGTTCAGATTTCGGGATTGTAATTGTGCTGAGACATTCGAATCTCGTTGTGCATCATTTGCTACCATAAAACTTGTATCAGATTTACTCTGAACTTGGGATTGTACTTGTGCTGAGGCTTTTGAGTCTTGGTGCGTCAAATTTTGAGTGCTAGAACCTCGGCTATTTTGTATTTCATTGGTTCTGGAACCTTGCGTCAATTGAGTTCCAACCATGGAAGATTCTTGTTTTTCAAGTTTCTAGTTGTGTTGTCCCGTTTTTAGTGGTATTACCAGTTTCCGTATGAGTTCCGGCTTCCGCTTCAGTATTATTCGTATTTTCAATTTTGCCCAAGTCTTTCTGAGTTTTTTCAAAGTCGCTAAGGGTGGAATTTGTTGTATTGGACTGAACTGCGATCCTATCAAAATATGTTTCCGATTCTGCTGTGGCCTGGTTAGTTTTGAGTTCTACAACCTTCTTACCAGCTTTAGATTCTTCTGTTTGAACATGGGATTCGACGACAGCTGCTTTGCTTTCAGTCACTGTTTCATTAGCTGCAACTTGCTCATGGGCTACATTCACGGTTTCATCATCTTTCTTGATCACTTCCGTTCTTGTTTTCGAGTCAACTTGCTGATTTTGAACGGATCCGCCAGTATTTGTTGTATCGAATTCACTCTTTGAAGTTTGTTTGGTTCCATTGACTTCTGTGGTAAATGTCATGGATTGATATGACGTGGAGCTACTCTTTTTAGTCTTTGACGAAGAAGCGGTTAACTCGCTATCAGTTACTTGTTTAGTATTCATTCCGCGCGACTCGGGTTGTCGGTTACCGAACTCCCTATTAAAACTCCGCGGTAGTGTGTCAAAACTCCAGCCTGTACCAGAATCTCTGGAAAACATATCGGCGAATCTGGATTCGATACCAGAGTCATATCTTGGAAATCTATCAACAGCCTTGGATTCTGCAGGCTTGCCAAAACCTTCGGGCTGCTTAGTAAATTCTGAATCAGGTGCGGCTTTTGCTGATCTCTTTCGAAGTGTCTTATTCATAAAATGATCTTCCTTCATCTCATCCATCCTCTCTAAAGGAACGACTGGTTTTGAAGTGGTAGTTGTTCCGCTTAAATTGGTGTCGTTCGATTTATTAAACTTATTACGTACCTTAAAGTCTGAGCCCGATTCTTTCGTATTATTTTTCGTATCGAGCTCTTCCCTACTGCTGTTATTAGCATCAACACTGCTTATCTTAGATTTATTTCGAGTGCTTGGCTTTAAAGTTGAATAAGTTGTTGTTTTACTTGATTCAGAAATGTTGGTAGACCTGGAACCGTTTGCATCGGAAACAGTGGCGACTATACTTTCGTTATTTGAGGCCATTGCAATCGTCATTGAACCGTTCGTCCCGTCATGAGATGACCATGTTTGAGCCTTCGTATTATTTGCAACTGCACCCCCTTGCGCCCCGAGGGTCTCACTTTCGGCCACAGCAAGCGTTTCATTTTGTGTGGCTTGAGCTGATGATTGTCCTTTTCCTTCAGCCATTGCTGAAGCAGTCATGCCGTTTTCATTGAAAGCCGTGGCCATTGTTCGAGAGTTCCAAGTCTCTGTATCACCGCTTGATGTCCGATTGTCGGGTTTTATCTCCATCGAATTGTTCGAACTGGTCGGTGTCTGATGTTCCTGGTCAGCAGTAGAGTGAGCTCGAGCTCGGGCAGTACCATTTTCCTGAAAATTTGCCATCGCCATGGCTTGGGAAGATTTTGTCCCTTCGCTGGAGGCTAATGCTGTTGCACCACTGCCTTCATTTCGTGACCCAGCTATTACGTGAGCACCACCCCGAACATCCGTCTTGGCCGAAGCGTGTGAACCAGATTTCGATTTTATACCAGTGCTTTCGCTTTTTGGCTCCGTGTTTGCTGCATCAATAGACAGAGATATTCGAATTATCAAGAGTTTCAGCAATTTAAAAAATGTTGCCGTTTTACCGGGAGCGGAGACTTCTGGGCATCTCATACTCACTGGATCAAAATTAGTGCCAGGTGGGTAGCAGCGATTCCGCGTCCCGAACCCATTGGTGCACACGACGTAGTGTTGTGAAGATTGCCTTTCCGGTTTAAACCCGTCCGAAGCACATCCTGGTTATGATCGCGAATATACCAAACTTAATATCAAGATCCATCACACTCATTGTGTTGGACAGGTCACTTACTTTGGCAATCCACAGTATCTGGTCGGTCACATCTCCGGTCTACCGGGTCAAACTTTTGTGTACCAGGACAAGACACAACTCCAAATGCATTCATCCCAGAAAACATACATTTGTAGTATTTCCGGCAATCGTATTTAACTGGAAATAATCCAGGTTCAGGACATCTGAATTCACCAAACGTCGGAACTAGTATTCATATGAATATGTTTTTGGATTTTAACCTTGTTATTCGAATTCAAGCTTTTTATAGTTACCAGTATTTTCACTTACACCGCATGCTATTCATTTTCATAAACCCCATCTGAGAGTAAGTTAACGGCTGAAATAAAATGACCAATATGCGTAATCAACGTTTTGGATATTCAAAACAAAGCTTTTACAAAACCAAAATTCTAAACCCGCAGCTAAATTAGTTATGCTAAAGTTAAATTGTTGTTTTAAAGTGGATTCACATAATATGCCGACTTGAAAGCGTTACAGTTTATTATAAACTTGTTCAGAGACATTACCGGCAGCTTCAAAATGAGCAAACTGGTTATTCCAAGTCTGAAGAAGATTATCAAACGATTGTCACACATGATGAGAGTTTAGAAATCTCAAAGTAGTTGACATATAGGCCAAATTGAAAATTGTATGGACAATGGAATTCCATTGACGTACATGACGCCCATCACAGCGAGCTCTTGTTCAAATGTTAAAGCAAATGGAGACGTTAAACGTTCTACAGATTACTTATGCATTTTTAAAACTAACATGCCAGACGAAACAAGAACAATATAAGGTCACGAATTTTTATTGGGAATAAATAAACCTCGTAAATTTAATTCCCCAGCAAAAGTATGCATACAGTAGTATTTTTTTTTATTATGAAAATTCTTTTCGGTTCGTTAGTATTTAATTACTGAAATAACACAAGCCATAAATCAATAGAA
>VNWX01001135.1:0-16488 GCA_009869905.1 Ceratophysella communis
AAAATTAATTTCGGGAACTGTCTCTGCTGGATTCGTCACTCGGGTCTCCCTTCCCCTCCACCGCGCTTCCCCACGACCTGCCACGCACACTTTCTCTCCACTTTCTTCAATGGCCTCTCCAGCAAGAATATTTAATACACTCCGCCGCTCCAAACATCATCCGTCACATCATCCGCCTCTCCTCCGTCCTCCCACCTCACACAACTCGCTTCGTCCACCGCATTATGATAATTCTATTTCCATTATTGCAGACTACAATGAACCCCGCTATAACTACGCTACGCTACAATGTGTCAGGGTCGAAGAAAATTCCAAACGTCTGCTTTTTCGTGCTCAGCTAAAATAAGCTTCTTTTCTGCAAAGCACACTGGCGCAATCGTATGGTTTTTTTTTTTACCGATTACGATTTTGCCGAACGGTTATTGAATCCATTCTGAATGTCATTTACCTCTGCCACTACTCGGCAATGTTTTAAAAAGGTACCGATATTATGCTTAAGATTAGTACAGCGTTACTCATCCAACAACGCCACGTGGCAGTAAGTAATTATGTTTATGGTAAAGATGACTGTTGTAGGTTGAGAGAGTCGGCTCGTTAGCGAATTAGAGAGTCATAGATTCCAATTAGAAGCAGCATGGAGTGGACGGAGAAGAGGACAGCAGCGTGCGCTTGGGTTGCCTTGTGAAGAAATGAGAAATGCTCCCCAGTGCGGGCGGAGGATGAAGGAAGGGCCGGAGTGATTGGATCCTGGATTCATGGGAAAGTACGGAGCAATTAAGTCGGTGTGGCGAAAAGCCCTTGAGACACCCTGGGCTGTATGCACTGCGTAAGGAAGCAATGAGGCCAAAGTCAGGAGCCTGCCTCAAACAACCCTCCCTCCTCCCTGTTTCTTGTTCACTTAGCTTTCTACAGACCCACAGCTACGCTTTCATTGTTTCCTGGAGTCCATGTCGTAGCATTTTCTACACTTGATCTGGAAATGCAATGATTTAATACGGTTCAAAAACTATCGATGAGAAATATGGCTAGTTTAATTATATAATTGATGCCCGCAAGGTGAAAGCAAGTTAATCAGTGATTAACCTACCTTCTAGCACAAGCATGACAACTTTTTGAGGTCAAAGAATTATCCTTAAAGGTATAACGCCGCTACTTTAGCTCTTTCAAAAACGAATTCGTGTGCCTGAGTGGAAGGAACTGGTTTTTCTTGTGCTTTTACGGTGCTTGAAACTTCAAATGCAGTGAAAGTGAAATCCTTTGAAACGAGTTTCGGATCATTTTTCTTCGAACAAATGTTAAACAGCAGCTGAACAAAAATTTTGCTTTGATAGTTTTTAAAAAAATTTAATGCAGTGGTGTATAGTATTTCTGCTCGAGTTCTAATCGAAATGCACCATATGTACTTGGACGGGCATGTTCGCGGAGCAAATGAGCGTTTTGAGTTGGAGAAAGTTGGTGGGAGAGAAAGAGCGGAAGACGGAGTGGGAAGATGAATGCGAAGTCATATCCCTGGAGATACGAGACTCCATTGATTGAAGGCCAGGAAAAGAAGAACACAAGGAAGATAATCAGATCATTGTAGGATGAATCTGATCCTCTCCATGCACAAAAAGAGCAATCTGAACAACACACGTGCCTAGCATCCGGCGCACGTGACTCTCGACTCTTTGAGTGGAGATGACCTCGCAGATGGGCTTCCGACGCGGAGGTCATGGGAAATCCTATTATGCTCTTTAGACGCGTTATTCGCCTGTAATCACCGGAGTGAAGTGCGAGGTGGTCCGCCTGATACTGAGACCGTATGTTCACTTTTCCCAGAACTCCCAAGTCCCAAACGACTCGAGCCAGGGTCCCTTTCTCTCCGCCTCCTCGTCCTCCGCGTAGAGCAGCAACGGATTCACTGCCAGATACAGATTCACTCCAAAGCACGGCTTTCGACCTAAAGCCGCTTTCGGAACCTGAGTTATGGAACGAGGTGTAATGAAGGTTATGTTCATTCATGACCTCCTTGAGGTGCACTTGGAAAGTCGAGCCTGAGTTTATGAGTCTGAGTGAATGGAGTGATATAATGGAGTCGTAATAATCAGCCTGACACTGAGTGGTGCTTCCAGGTCTGAGCAGAAACCTGTTGAAAATATGAAAAATGCGGAGAATTCCGGGTCGAGCGACGTCGGAAGCGGAGGTGGCTGGTTCTTGTCGGATTTGGGCTATTGCCGTGTGCGGAGAAAGGGGAGCAGGTCGGATGCGGATTGGCTGAGCAGATGCTTGAGAGCTCCTCCCGGGTTCGGGCAGCCAGACTCGCTCACACCGACCGCCCTCCTCTCGGCAAACCGTATCTCGGCTTTTGGGAAATATAGTGATCATAGAGAAGCCTGAAATGGCTCAAAATTGAATTAGAGGCGAACGTTTTAACAACAAAATTCAGTTATCGTCAAGACTCGTTTTATATCTAATCCCGGGCAATAGGACGGAAGTCTTGTGCGTACAGAGAAAAAGTTGAGCCGTGGCCTCCAAAACATAATTATCCCTGTGTGTGAGTAATGGGACCTGCTCCGTGTTGAATTTATTCAGCGTGTCAAGGACTTCTCGAGTTATTAAGTTATACGATTACAGAACGGACGTGTGTCGGCGGATCTAAGGAACCCATTTCCTTGTTGACTCTTTCAATTGCACTGTCGGAATTTGCAAAGTGTTGACTTCATACTGAAAACACAGCGAACGGCGGCAGAATGGACTACAGCAGCTACATCAACCATCACCATCAAACCTCGTCCTTTGATCCCCAGTCCTTTGCGGGAAGCTTAGGGGTCAGCGGGTCAATGGACTCGGCACTCACCAACTACGCCGACCTCTCTGCCTGTGCACAGGTAAATTTATACTTCTCCTATTGCTTTCTTAATTGAACTAAGCGTCCTGCTTTCACCGCAAAGGAATTGTTACAATTGTAGCTACGCGCTTACTTATACCATTTAAAACCAGAAATCTTACTCTGATTCATGCGTAGGTCGGAGGTTACAGATATGGTCCAGGAAATGTGCGGAGCTGCTATCCGAGCAATGGAATGGGACCGACGAGTCAGTGTGGTACCATGAGACACGACCAAAGACATCAGACTTTCCCCACCATGAACTTGCAAGGTAAACTTTACTTTGATTCCGAAAATTCAAATGCCGCAGTTAGTACGCCACAAAATAGTAATAGGTGATGAGACGGAGTCATTTTCATTTATTTAAGCAGAAGGAGCATCTGAGCTCACTAACAAGGTTATTCCATTATGTGGGCTGTCCGCTCTCCCTTGAGTCCATTATTCAGACACTCACTGCATCCAGGAATACAGATCATAGGCTCCGGGACTTTCGTCGAGAGAAAGTCTTGGAGGTGAGGCCAGGCTTCTCGAGCCTTGGCTTTTCAAACTGCAGCTGATGCATTTGTGTATCTCGTATGAAAATGAAATCTTGTATGCATTGGCATTTTGATCCACAAGAAAGCCCTAATATGCTTCATTCAACTTACAAAATAAATAAATATTTGACGAGTTCCTACCATGCAATTCTGTAGGAGTAAGGACATTATTCAGTATTTTCAGCTTTATTCGGATATTTTAGCGCGAAGTAGCTGACACAATTCAACTTACAAAATAAATAAATATTTGACGAGTTCCTACCATGCAATTCTGTAGGAGTAAGGACATTATTCAGTATTTTCAGCTTTATTCGGATATTTAAGCGCGAAGTAGCTGACACGACTGACAGATTCAATGCCTATTAGAAATGTTCTGTTTTGAGCGAATATTTATCGAGAACACTTTGGAAGGGTAGTGATTGTGAGATCATTCAGAACGTTGCTTAATAGGTACACTAAAATTCGGCATTAAACCAATGATTACTTTCTTTTCACATTTTTATAGTTACTGCACGCATTTTAAATTTTTGTTAAACAGTACACGCACTTGCACCAATAAAATGTAAATACAATAGATGTCTCAAACAAATGTCAACTTAAGTTAAACTTACATTTTAAATGTTTTCTAACACAACTAAATGAAAACGCATAGCTAAATAAATGGGTATTAAAATTTCACTGTTTTACTCGAAGTTCTTGAATCACAGTTTTCCTGTGCTACTTGCTCTAATAATTTCTTTCTATCGTGTAAGCCACGTTTGACAATCAACTCATAGTTTGCTCGAAATAAATAACTTAAATTCGTTCGAGCGCTTTAGTTCTAGTTATACCAATGCTTTCGTAAACGCCGGATTGAGTAAATACAATAGAATTCCAAGTCCGTTTATGAAGCAGTTCGTAAGAATGTACAGACCAGACCATAGGCGTTGAATGTTTCCAAAGAGTGAGTTATTGAAACATGGCGTTGTAAAGAATGAAGTATGAATTGAGCGGTTGGCGTAGAAATATGGACGGATTGTTTTTGGCCAAAGTGGGGAAAAGGTGACAAATGTGCTTGGGTAGCGGTCCAGGAGGAGAACCAGACGGTTTTTCTAGTTATAGAGACATTCCCACGTCA
The DNA here is from genome assembly GCA_009869905.1 of Ceratophysella communis. Lineage (NCBI taxonomy): Eukaryota > Metazoa > Arthropoda > Collembola > Poduromorpha > Hypogastruridae > Ceratophysella > Ceratophysella communis. Next base: position 4,520 of record VNWX01001135.1, read on the forward strand.
GCACAATTGGAAGGGCCCATTTCTCAATTCTTCTTTAGCCAGGGCAAGGGAGCGGAAGGCGGCTTCGAGCCAGGGAAATAAATAAGCTGCAACGTCTTCATGCGCTCGTTCTGCCAAGGCTGCTGGAATAGCAGAAGCCACCCTTTCTCCTCACACGCAATATTTCACTCCTTTCGGCTTCTTTCTTCCGCTGGCTTTCTTCTTGGCTGCTCCGAGTCGACAAACATGATTTCTCTCCCTCGTCCTCCATCCAGCAAATCCAAGTCTTCTGCTCCTACTCACACTCACCCCTCAGTCTACTTTATTACACGACCAACAACCTCTTCTGCCTTACCAGCGCTCTTCTTTCCCTCCGAACTTTCTCAAGTTCAAAGCCTTTTCCGTTCCCCACCTCGGAGATCCAACCTTCTCCATCATGGCCTCCTGCACATCCATATGCTGTAGTGCAATATCGAGAACTAACATGTATTTCTTCTTGTCTTGTTTCACACGCACGGTTTGGCAAAAATAAAAATTTAGATGGCAAAGGAGAGAACCAGAGGCTCTGAAATATGCAGTTTAGATATATTTAGAAAGATGTAGTCGACCTTGAACAATATTTCTGCAAGGCATTGATCCATCATGAGAGCTGTAAACTGCACCTAAGTTGGATCTAAATGGTCTGCAATGCTATATCACAATTTATTCATCCCCATTACTTTCAGGGCTGTGACCTAAGAAGATATTAGTTTGAGTGCCCTTTCCCGTGTTAACGTTAGTTTACTTAATTTTGCAATAAAAACATGGCTGAATGCGTATACTAAAATTTGGATTATAAAATGCCGGAAAACATGGGGTAGAAAAAAGTCAAATTCAGGATTTGTGCGGTAATGCTACTTACGTGGCACTCCTGTTCGTAAGCAACATCGCTCATTTAGGTTAGGTCAGGCATATTTTAATTATACTTTTAGGCAGGAGTCGCATGATAAACTAAAATACGACATTCAAAACTAGCCCTAATTTATAAATGATATTATATTCCAGACTCTCCACATCATTTGTTCGCTGCTGCCAGTCTAAGTTATAAAATGTATGGCGGAGATGCCACTTCCGTGTTGACAGAGAAGAGGAAGCAACGAAGAATCCGGACTACCTTTACTTCAGCCCAGCTCAAAGAATTAGAAAGAGCGTTCCAGGTAAGAGATCACGTCCATGTTCCTGCTTAATATCCCCATCCACATTATTCAAGTAAACTACTCTAACTGCACGAGCTTTCTTCTATTTTCTACCAGGAAACCCATTACCCGGATATTTATACCCGTGAAGAAATTGCTATGAAAATAGACTTAACCGAAGCCCGTGTACAGGCAAGTACCAATTCTTTTACATTTCCATTTTCCGGAAGCTCTCAATTTTATTGAGGCGTCAGACTCTGTGTCTCATAAAATGAGGCAATGAACAAGCATGAATTTAGTGAGAGCACCCGTGTGACTTGAAAACAACAGAATTAGGGTTGAGAAGCGTCAATAGTTGATACGCCGTAATTGTGCTAATCCGACAACTAGCGACTAATGCTTTAATGCACGGGGTTTGTTGAGCCAGCGTTGTTGTTGTAAGGGAGGCGGCCGGAAGGTCGTGTGCGGCTCATTTGTTCTTTTGGTGGTCGCGTAAGGCCTTTTGAATGGGCCACAGGCAAGGAAAGTGTTTCAGATTTCATAGATATTTTCCTCTCAGCTAAATTCCTGACTTTGCTAATTTGCTGGTTGATGAACACTTGAATTACTTCCGAGCTCCTTTTGAGCTCACGTGCACGGACCCTTGAGGACACGTGCCGCTCCCTCATGGAACAAGCCTATCGGATTTCTCTGACGTGTTTATTCACGTGAATCCCAGTCTCCTTCCTGTCTATAGCTTACTATTACTGCTCCCCAATCCCCAACCATATTTACATATTTAAAAATGTAACCAATTTCGATCCACTTTTGACTTTATGAGGAGCAATATTGACGCACTTGAGCGAGAAGGGTGTCAAAGTCAAACAAGGTGTCGGATGAGGCAAATAGATTTACACTTAGCTAATCGAGCATTGGACCTTGCTTTGGCAAAATATGGAAGTCATGTATTTAAATGCGAGAATGCGAGAAGTTGTCTGGGTCTAATTTGGAAAGGCTGATAAGCGCATTTTGGCAGACTGGTTGGGGAAGTGAGGCTGGCTGGTGGCGGGTAGGGTGGAGGTACTTTGCCTAATATATTATTTGGGAAGGTCCTCGTTAGAGATATATTAGATCCTGATTCGAAATAAATATCGGAGCTGCCAGGCGCATCAGCTGGCGGGAGAGCATCAGGAAGCGATTAAAGTCTGTCTCCCGAAAACGAAGAACTGGGAGCAGAGATGAGATCTGCTGAGCACTTAAGAAAATTAGATATGAGAGTCAGCCAAGGCCTGTCTCCTTTTCTCCGCTCTCTCTCGAGCCAAGTTCTGCCACTCGCTCCTGCTGTGCTGACTGGGCCATGCTCCCAGCATCAGCCACTTTCCCTCAACCACATCCCTTGCCCTAAAACTATTTTCCGGGAACGACTTGCCAATCCCAAGTCTGACCAAGCAGCCGTCCAACTCCTACCCTCATCTCCATCTAATTACTCCAACTTCTGGACAACTGACGTGGGCACAATTCCAGTCTCACAACTTGGGACCAGAACCCCTCAATCTTCAGTTCAAACTCCCAAACACCAACTAAGGCTATCCTAACCAGCCTTATTCGATTTTTACGTTCTAAAAATATGCCGTTAACTCTGAATAGCGAAATTCTTAATACAATAGTTATAACTCGTTTTCTAAGCATCACGTTGAAATATCTGCTGATAGATTGTGAAATTTTCACAGATCTTGAGCGTAAAGATAAAACATAATGAAATAGACGTATTATGACAATTAGCGAACCACGAAAGTAAGCAAACAAGTGCATATTTGTCTGATTTACTAACCGAAAGCTTAGCTTATCGTCACCTGAATCCCGTAGAGATCAATCAACGTATGTCAGAGATTGTAATTGCGTATAAATTCGTAGTAGGATGGAAGTAATTGATTAATTTATGATACACTAGTTCTTAGTTGCACTTGGCTCGGGTTTCGGATTTGATTGCCATGGATGAAGGGTCTACTGGCTGGGTGTGTTTATTGCTTTTGAGTTGAGGGCAAGCCGGGCGGAGTAGTAATGGAGAGGGTGGAATGATTTTTGAACATGTGGCCAGGCAGGACAATGATAGAGACATCAATATCTCGAAAAAGTGTCGAACGGCTCATGAGGTGCTCGCGGAAGCATTACGGCATATATCACACCGGATCTACCCAAGTCATTCCGCACAATGGAACGACAAGCGGAAAGAACTAAAAATCTAATTCAATTTTCATGACTTGTGTTTCTCGGCGGTTCTCCTCACTGTCCGAAGCATGGACCCTGTTCTGTCAAAGGGGTGATCATCGTTTAGTCACCCAACTGATTAAGACTCGGCCCGTCCACATGGCACTATTTTCTCTCTAAACACCGCTTAAGCCTTTCCCTGCCCTTCAGGCCCTTTCTAACTGCTTGACAATCCTCCAGTAGCACCAGAGCTCATCTCTCCACGCCAACAACATGAGCACTGTAGAAAATTAGGAGAGTCTCAGGAGAAAACACGGTCTGAAGTCCCTTTGGCGGAGACTGAGGCCGGAAAAACAAGCGTGGATGCATATTGATGAAGTGTCAATGTTTGTCTGCAGTCTATTACTCGTTTAGCACGTGGTCAAAGATTAATATTTGGGCTGGAGTGGAGCGAAGGGTGCAAATTTGCTGAGTCAACAATGACAGGTGGCAATAAAACTTCCTTCTCTCTCCCGAAACGGAGCCAGGCTCTAAAAATGCGTGTGAGTAAATGGACTGTGACTTGGCTTTCGTTTAATCCCGTGTATAAATATCGTGTCTGCCAGGCATTCCATTCATGAGCGGGCTTTCTCTCCTAAGTAGAAAAACATACAGACAGGGTGTTTGGGGTGACAAGGAGGGTACAGATGACAGGCTGAAGAGGAACACACCACCTTTCTCTGTGGAGCTGTCGCAGAGACATAAATCAGCCGCACCGAGGACGCCACTCTGTGTTTTCATTACAAGGGCACTACATGAGTCGAGTCATAATTACGTGATTAACAATAAATTCTTGTCAGCCGTAGCTCGGCCTATGAACTCCATCTGATCAATTAAGAGCTCCCCTCCCAGTCCATCCGCTAACTGATCTCTGTCTTTCTTCCAGGTCTGGTTTCAGAACCGAAGGGCCAAGTTCCGGAAACAAGAGCGACTTGCTCAGCAGAAGCAGAGCTCGAGCAGTTCGTCGAGCGGCTCGAACGGGTCCCAACATGGAAGTGCCGGGAACAACAACAACAACGGGAGTGGGTCCGAGAACGGACTCATTTCCTCGAGTGGCAAGTCTCAAGTCCAGTCTGAAATTAATGGAAAGTCATCCAAGGAGAATACAAAGCACTCTGAGTCCACAGGTAATGGGCGTCATAAAAGCGGAAAAGAACTTTACGAGGCGGGTTAATGGGCTGCCGCCAAGGTGGTCTTGGTCGGATTGGCGCTGGACCGGCGGACGCGGACTGTGGTCTTGTGGGTAAGGGCATAATGGGAAAGTCAGGGCGGAGGAGAAAGTTAGATGATACGGCCTCCTGCCTGCCTGCTTTATATTCCAGACGAGAGAATAAATAAGCGAGGCCTTGCTGCTGGAGTGGATCCAGTTGGGAGACGGGATTTCGGAAGCGGAATAATTCCTCGGCAGCTTTCACAACTATAATTTTTGTTCCAAGGGGTTTTCTGCCTTGCTTTCCCAAGGCTTTTTATTCCTGGAGCTCGGGCGTGTCAGGAGCCCAGAGCTAAGTAGCTATAGCTATAGACTCGCTCAGACTTTGGTTTTGGCATCATGTGGCATGGAGCAGGCTTCCTGACGCTAATAGAAACAAACGATTGGAAGGAATGCGAGCCGCAATTTCCTAGATTAAACCGTCACAAGCGACGTTCTCCAACAACCCAAGTCCCAAACTTTATTTCACTCCTGTCCTCCGCTCCTGCCTCCAGATCTCCGTCTTCCACTCCAGCGGCCAACGAGAGTCTTGCCAACCCCTCCTCTGCCGTACACGCCTCCGCTCATCCTGCCTACTTCTAGCAGCTAATTACACCCCGTCTCACCTGCCGCACAGCTCACTTTCACCCCTTTCTCCATGTCAAGTCGAGGCTCAGTGCTGAAAAGCTTATTTTTATTGGTAATAAGCGTAATGGTTATGAGAGTAAGGATAGGACTTGTGAGAGAAATCGCCAAGAAAAATGCCGAGAGTGCAACAGGCCGCCGCTTTTCCTATTATCCCAAGCATTTATGCTCCACAAATAATTCTGATTTCTCTCAGACGTGAGTACTCTTTACCACCTTTCACCGCAAGAGATTATCACGGCTTTTCTACCGGAAAATCAGAATGCATGATTGGACTTAATAGAATAGAGGTCTCTCGCGGGTTGTGTAGGGGGAAAGCTTACCTGAGAAAACATTTTGTATATACGAGAACGAGATGAACTGACTCGGCGTAGATTCAGAAACCATAGCAAGTTGCATGGGAGAGCGGAAACCAGACTGATTCTGGTCGAGATGTTCCAGCCTAATTGTTTACTATCACAAATTGAAATGCTGGCTAGAAATCCCTCCGACATCAATTATTCAGACTTGGTTCATGAGTTAGAGCTCGGAAAGCCCTGCTCTGCTGTCAAAAGTCAGAGCACACCTTCTTCTAATCTGTCGCTCCCCTGGAACCTCCGCTTCCCAAAACAAACATTCTCAACAAAGTTCTACAAAACAATTCCCTTGATTTACTTCTCCAACTAGGGCTTTGTCGTTACCAAAGCTCCTCCTGCCTCTGAGCGTCTAATTGCTTTATCCTATTAAGCCAGCAGATCAACCCAAACTTTGACCTCACTCAATACAACAAAACTTCAGCGTAGTCCTTGATTTTGAGAGTTCAGATCGCCGAAAATGGGCAGACATTTTTTCGAAAACTACCCGGAGTTAAATTTTCGTTAGAATGCTCGAATGCGCTTAGAATAATGATAATGATGCTGGTCGGGAATTCCGTTCTGACATATGACATGACTGGTTGATTGGGGAAACTAATTGTGGGAATGTTGTTGACTTTAGTTGGGAAGCACCATGGCTGTGGAGTGTCGAACGTGTCGTCTCCACGAGGAAATCAATCACCATCCAAGTCTCCAGTCATTCCTTCCACGCACTTTACTCCGCTCATGCTGACTCCAAATCCGTCGCCTATTCAACTATCAAACTATGGTCTCACTGCTAAGGCACTTTTCTGAAACTCATTCCCAACCCTATTCTCTGCATACTGAATCTAACTCTAGCCTACCACATTGACTTCCGTAATTCCCTTGACGTCTTCTACAAAAATTAGTTATGTTTCCAACCCACACCGTTCGTTCCGTTGCTGAGGTTAGTCCGTCTGATGATCCTAGAGTTCGAATCCCTGAAGTGACCAAAGGAAGCCAAGCAGCCAAGCTTTCGACGGCTTTCTCCAAACGCCTACTCCGCGTCCCCTCTTGAACAGAAACAACTCTGCCAGTTTCTTCTACAGCCAGAAGATGGAACATGCAAGAGATTCCTCACGGAGGAGCATCGAACATTCAAGCAAGCTTTAAGTTACAAAAATCAACGCCCGAAAAATGCCCACCCAACAGCACACAAAGCATAAAAGCTTTCCGAAAAAGAAGTTTTTCAGTATTCTAGAAAGAATAGCGGTCTCTAACACAAGTTCTTACGATTCATTGTATTTTTCTATAGTCCAAAGGCTGAGGCAAATATTGTTACATATTCTATTCATTGTCTCGAAGGCTTCAATTAGTTTCAAGTTCCGCTCTTAAGGCTCTTATTCCCAATTATGAACTAAACTCATTTTTTAAAATTTAGTCTTGCCTTATTTTAAGATTTCAAATTTCTAATATAATTTTGTTTATTGTTAGCGAGTAAAATTGCCAAAATTCTGGATATTTGACTAATTTAGGTTTCAAAATAAGCAAATCAACAGCACAGCTTGAAGGATTTCAATATACCGAAAACCAAAGACTCGGTTTTTATATTCTATCGTATTCATTTAGTCCTTATTTTAAAATACCCAATGCATTTTATCTAGTCTGAGCTTTCGAACATTGTACCCAACCCAAACCTGTACTACATGTTGTATGAGTTATGTTTGCGCTTATTGTTCTGCTCTGAATTATTTTTTTTATTTACGCTCCGCTTATCTTAACAAATACAAACATGAAAAGGGACAAGGGACGCGGATAAGGGCTCAGTTTTACACTGTACTCTATGAAATTGTTCATATTTGTATTGTTCGTACAAGAGGAAAAGGTCGATGGAACTATTTATTATATCCATTAGTTACACGTTATCTGAGCTCAGACGACGAGAGCCCCTACATATTGTATGTCCTGCTTCTATATAAACTTTGCTAGAATCTTCCTCAATTGACTAGATTTGGTTAATAATAATTAAGTCTCGTAAGTACGTATTTTTAATTGTGATGAAAATAACCTAATTTCCAATAGTTTTACTATAAACAAAAACTCAAGTGGATCTACTATGAATGAAGCGTGTACTGTAAAATACAAATCTTAATTTTGAAATATTGAATATACTGTCTAGGGCACTCTTCTGTGTAGAAAACTATTGTGTGACTAGCATCAAATATGCTTAAGAAATAGACTAAAGTTATCTTAAATCCTTGTAAATACTAACTAGTTACTCCCTGCAGTTGAAAAATTAATACTAAGCGGATAATAAATGTACAGCGTCAATGTGTGAAATTGGTTTTACATAAAAAGTCCCGCATTTTATATTTAAATAATAATTTGAGATCTATCATTCATATTTAGTAAATTATGCGACACGCTATATTTTCATAGCGGGCATTTAAAACTGAATATTATTCATGAGTTCAACATCAGGCTGGACTTCCGTATAAGTACTACCCAACCACCCTTTATTTAAAATTGTTCCAAAATTATTCCAAAGGGAAGCCTGGAAAATATGGATTTAAATTACTGCTATTATATAGAAATTTCAGGACTGAATTAAAACCCTTTTCTCCTTACTTGCATTTAAATTAGAACATGGCTCATTGCGTGTATCTCAAAATAGATTTTGGTGAAGATTTCTCAAGAGTGCGGTGGGTCTTAAGGTCTAATACATAATGAAATTACCACTGAAGCCCTGTGGATATCCTAAGGGAGATAATGAGTGGAAAAAGATGGAATTGTGTCAGTAGTATGAAAATTGGTAGCATAAGGTCTGGGTTGAGTTAGTTTGGGACGGTAGGTAGGGCAATAGGATAATCAATAGTGATTTGAGTAGCGTGCCTGGCACGTCCCAATTCCATTTTGGTCCAAGTCCTAATGTCCGGCCAGACTGGACATAATCTATGTTTTCCATGTACAAACCTTTGACCTAGCTTTTTGCGCTCAAGCAAAAAATCAAGATCACCCGTCATTATTCCACATTAGACTTTGAGAATTTAGTGGTGAATACGCAAAAAAGTGAGGAGGATCCCGAGCTGAACGTTAAGTCGACACGGCGCTGACCGGCTGACTAATCTTCACATCTCCCACATTTCTTCTGTTCTGTTATATAGCAACGAAGAAAGGAATTCATTAATTATGAATTGACGCTGTGAAACAATGCTAATTGGGAAGCGGGTGGGTTGCGTGTGGGATTGGTGATGAGGCTCAACTTCGTAGCAAGAAATCTCGATAGCGCTGATTTAGGAGATGGCAGTTGGCCACACGTGCTTCATTACTGACCATCCACTCGAGATTCAGATCGGAGCATCTTGTGGTGCTGGACCGGAAGTCACACATGGTAAAGGAGAGAAGGCCAAGGTTAGGAACAGCCTGCTTCTCCAGAGTATGTATAATGTATTCAAGTGATGCTGATAGCAGAAAAAATCAGTTTAGGAGACGAGTGCAAGACAAATCTTTGGATGAGAGACCAAGTATGACAAGGCACTCTGCATTATTACCGTCCGAGAAGGAAAAAAAACCATAATGAGGAAATTAAACCCATTTTAAAAAGTCATTAGAAATTCAAGAATAGAAAATGGGGAAACATATGGAGGCTCTCCATCAAAAATAGCCCCAAAAAAATATGTGAAGTGGACTCGATGCCTCAACAGACTTCTTNCTGAAGTGGACTCGATGCCTCAACAGACTTCTTCGTTTCTTTAAACAAAGTTCTGAAGAGTCCATGCATAATTTCCGAATTAGCCTATCGTATGACGCTGGGCTTCTTCGTTTCTGTCTACTCATTTCCTCCCTCATTCAGAAATCAATTCCTGGTTCTCTTTCAATCTCTAATTGCTCCGAAAATATATTCTTGGAGGCTAGTGGGTTTACGGAATGCATTTACTGTAAATTTGTGACCGCATCTTTACCAAATTTTGTATAATAAACGTTGAATTAATATGCAGGGTTATGGAATCGCTTGGCCCAGTCTCAACCGTACTAAATACTCGCTCTTAGTGCTACCAATAGTAGAGCAACAAATCGAATAACGCTGGTTGAAAAATAGACCGGTGCCATTATTTAAAAGTCTTAATTGCTTTTGAAATGAATGCCAATGACTTGCGTTGCGTGTTCGAAGCGGAGAATGAACTAATGGCTACTCAATGCGTATTTGGCCATTTAATTTTTGGTCTGTACATTAAGTAGAGTAGGTAATTCTGCTGGATATGCTAGCTTAGTTTAAAAGGAATAACGTCAATTCGATCATATAAATTTGCAATTTGGAAATATCTTATATGATGACCGCCACAGATTCACAATGCAACCAATGCCCATGAAGATGGCTCGACTTCGTAAATACCGATTTTAATTTTGAATAATTCATAAATATGGGATAGTAAGATACCGGTTTGCTTGTACAATTACTGGATTTCTGAAACTGTCTGCTGAATTCATATATTCCACAAATATTTTAAACGGGTTCTTATATGAATCCTGCTTTACACGAACTCGGTGTGCATCATTCATTGCCCAAATGCCAAGGCCTTTGATTCGTGTTCTAGGTTGTGAATAATTTATGAATTTCTTGTCTTTTATCCGCCGTAAGATACCACCGGTCTGATTCGAAGAGACGGGAAGCCCTCTCGAGATTTCGTTAAGGTATGCAAGACCTAATTTGATCCCGTCCGAAGCGGAATAACCTTTGCATGTTTAAGACTCGTTGGGCAGCAGGAGCTGAGCGGTGAGCATGTGGCGTGTCACAAGGAAGGAGCGGAGCCGAGATTGAGGCGATGCATGGAGACGGAGGAGATGATGAAGTGCTTGGAGGACAGGTGTGAGTCGGTGTTGGTGGTGGGACAGGTTATCTTATCCAGACTTGACCTTGGCATTGGAAACACGGAGCCCACTCCGGGCAGAGAACAACAATGTGCTCCGATTATCATCACAAGAACCAAGAGTGCATTTTGATGAGTCTCCTGCTTCCAGAACCACCGGTGGCTTCTTAGAGACCAGAAGTGCCTTCAGCCTACCTTCTTTTTATGCTCCATCGTCTTGAACTTGAACCTGAACTTTGAAGGCCCTGCTTCCTCCCTGCATCCCTAATAATAACACATGTTGACTTATTTATGTAAATTGAGGAGCAGCTGGGACTTGAAGCCTAGAGCAGCGGATGGATGGATCTCACTCCAGATTTTTCCTATTTGAAATATGGACTTTCTTTCACCTGACGCTCAGCAGAGCCACTCTCCCTCTCACCTAATCGAATGCATGTAAATTCAGCGTCTCGCTGCAGCGCCTCATATTTTTTTTTCCTGATTTACAAGAAAAATAAAAAACATCAAAGGTCGAGTCATTTTGAATGTGAATTTCAATAGATTTTTATTAATTCTTTCCTTCAAGAGAAGTGAATACAATGTTCCTGTCTCATATTTCCTTTCTACAGAACTCCAGACTCTACTTACATATTTTCGAGAATTTGAACCCAGCTATCAATATTGGAATTATCTCTATATAACAATGCATAACAATTAGAATAACAACGACAAAAAACAAACAGTGGTACTTTAAGAAATAGAAAAACATGGTCACTCCAGACATAACAATAGTAATAATATATTCTACATAGATTGTTCCCAGTTAACCTGATTGACACTACCGCTCTGAACTCAAGTCCGGATTCCTTAACTGATACAAAAATAGATTCAAGAGTAGCAGGGACTTTGTGGAAAATGTTTTCGTTTTTTAAAGAATTCCGAATTCGGCCTTGTTGCCCACTGCTCACGGCTTTGGAATAGTTTATAGAAAATTTGGTGGATTAATAGGTTCATTCATTATCACAGTGATTCACGTCGCCACCCCGTCGTCAGTATACTTTAAAATCTTAAGTTTTATGGTAGTACAACAGCGAAAACACCTCTTTTTATTATAATTTCCGAGTGACTCTTATTCATTTCTTGTATCTCTTTTCCTTGTACCAGTTAGCATACGAGACAGACTCTCATCCCTCACGATTAAATACATTCATTCCCTATAGATCTGTACAGGATTTCTTCAATTCTTCTGAATTGACATGGAGTTGGTAAAAGACAACAATTCCAGGACTGATTGGAAGAACTGCCTACGCTAAACAACAACAATTGTGCATTGATGCAGTCGAGCATTACAGAAACTGAAACTGCAAGGCGCACTCCCAATCCCAATTCCAATCAATATGCCCCTCTCCAAATTCTCAGTTAGTTGCAAGTACTAATACTACTTCTAAAGGACTACCTGACATTATGGTAATAAGACCGAGTGTTCGATGTGTGCAGGAGTTATGGGGTTTCGAGAACGCTTTGGGTCCAGAGGAGGAGACCACATGGAATAGTTATAATTTTCGGAGGCGGAGATTTCCCTCAATAAAAAAAA
>VNWX01001136.1:0-16487 GCA_009869905.1 Ceratophysella communis
GGTGCATTGACCGGCAACCTCGACGCAATATTTGCCGAATTTGAAACGCCGCCGAATTATACGACATGTATACCATCATTTCCATTTCGAGTAATAATTGGGCTGTAAAGTTTGAACTAGTAGTAAAGCTATCAGGTCGGGCGTAAACCTATTTAAATTACATGTTTTCAAAAATTTACATTCTTGATGCAAATATATTCAACAGACAGCACCAGCTAGCTGTTTTGAATTTAGCGAAGATATATTTAATATTACCTACCAGAATAGTTTGTAAAATTTTTAAATAGAACAGGCCAACCAAGGTCCAGGTCCTATGCTAACTCTTAAAACATTCAAAACGCTACATAGATTGCTTTAAATTTAATGCAACTCAAACGTGCTTGGCTAATTTCGGTTTTTATTTCTAAAAATCACAAATTGCCCGAGCACTGACCCGCTTCGGTAATGCACTTTAGCTGCTTAGCGGTAAAGCTTTTGTATTAGAATTACTGAGTTTATCATGAATTGTGCACCAGGAGAGTAGGAATTTTTCAGAATTTACGATGGTCCGTCAGCTGAAGAGGTCTCTATTAGCAACTTCCACCTTGTCAGAATTAATTTTCCACCATGTTCTCTAATCCTGAAATTATGCAGACATCTCCATAATTGAGCAGTCTTGAATTTAACCCAGAACTGCAGATTACGTTGTTATTAAAGTTGACCTTATATGACTCAAATAATGAATATTTATTACCAATGCCCTTTACCAACAATCCAACTCGGCTCAAGAGAAACTCATGTGTTCATGCACGAAATTTGACCACTGCTTAATAGCTAATAACATTTTTTCTTCGTCTCACTTTATATATTTTACAGTTCAAGAAACGACAAGGAGTGGGCAGTCTTTCCATAAGCCAAAGTCATTTTTAAAAATTATTGTAATTGATATACGAGACGTACTTTTCTATGCATAGAGTCGTGTAGAGCCTCAATAAGACCAAATTAAATTACAAACATATTTAGGTATCATTTGCCAAGCCCTGCAAAGCGTCATGGTCAGGGCTGCGTAACTGTAGTTTATTATCTTTTTTCAAGTTAATGTATCATTAGCAGATCCAAGTATAGCGAGCATATAAGTACTATTTATGTTAACCTTAACCTGTGATACCTACGCCGGAAACCGGACATGAAGCAATTTTTTAACCTGAATGTCAGACCATTGATTTGCATTTTAAGTAGAATAGTGTTTTGCGCAGATTTGGGCTGGCTAAAGAATATAAATCATTTTACTAGCATCAAACCTTTTTTCTATTGTTAATTACTTAATATTATGGAGTACGAAACTGAAATTGCGAGCAATTAAGAACTACGTTTTCTGATCCGCATTGGTTCACCCCATTTTTAAGTTCTAGAAGTCATATTTTAATTTATAAATTTCAAATGCTAAGCAAAAATGAATTTAAGATTTTTAGAACGGTACAAATGTGGATTTTTGGAAATTCAAAATTCCAAGAGTACCTAGTCAGTACACGACCTTAGAGTTTCTAAATATCTAATAATCTGGTCCATGCTGTAAGCATAAATTTCAAGATTTGCTAAATTCTAAACACTTGCGCATAAGGCCTCACTGTAAGCACCTGAACTTGGATACAATTATGCTAGTCTATATTTTGTTTTACATAAAAATTAGTGACCGGAATGGCCCTGAGAAGTGCAGCAGGTCGTTTAGCCGCTCCTCAAATTAGATCTCTCTATGCGTTTCTTTTGTTATTACAACAGTTCCTAAGCCTCAATTCCAAACAGCTTTCATTTCGAGCAGAGACACAAGGTGAACAATTTTAGTTTAATAATTATTTGGCTCCACTTCTGCATGAATTAACCATTGAAAAATAGCTTAGCAGATAACTGCAAATTCTTACGTGACTCTGTGCGTTTGAGACTACAATGCTCAACAATACATATAAACAAAAATGCATGGACACGTAAGCTCGACTCTGTAATAATAAGTCAGTAAGGTACCTCTGAGGGATTACAAAAATGTGAAAATCCAGTTCGTCTCATGTTGCCTTCTAAGGAGAAATTCTATGTAATTGTTGTGGGGTTCCGTCATGATGTTTCTAATTTTTTATATTTAAAGACCACCTCAATCTCAAGGCTTTTCCTTCAAGAAGATTTACAATTTTTACTGCTAAGCAGACATCTTCTCGTACACATTGTTCCCTTCCTGTCTCTTGCACTGAAAAGTCTCTAATTTAAGAGTTGTGGGCAGGGAAACAAGGGAATTTAATCATAATAAGCATATCCTTATCTTCGCCACGCATGACATTTTATTTTGGATCAAATATTGAGTTTTTTCTATAGACAAAATTTAAAAAATGAAAGTTTTAGCAATTCCCGACACGGCACCTATACTTTTAAATTATTGTCCTACGCTTTGATTAAAACTACATATTTGGACGGTTAAATGGAATGTTGGGAATTAATTGCAGTCTCAGGATACACGACACTTTCATCGAAGCTTCGACGCGTGCAGGTCATCATCACTGACCATTGTCGTGTTTCCACACTTCCTCCCACAAAATCATGGATTTATTGATTATTTTTTTTACAGTCGAACATAGCGGAATTAGGGAAGACTCACTGAATCTGTCATTGAAGCCCACGTCACGAGTCACGACAAATGAGTTAAATTGTCCTTTAATCTTCCTCATCCTCAAGAAACCCAAGATTGCAGTCTCGTCTTCAAGCACTACCTGCTCGTTCAATTCTTCCACGAATCACGACAAAATATAGCGGTTGAATAAGCATAAATTAGAGTATCGGGATGCACAACTCTTAGAAATTTCGGACAAATCGTTTGTCAATATTACGAAATTCTAAAATTTCGGTGGAAATTTCAGTTTGTTTTAAAAAGCTTAATTTAAATGGTTTTTCCAATTCTTCTCAATGTGTGAAACCATAAACTAGGCACTCCTTAGGCAATTTGCTGTAAATATTTTATTGCGATCTCCTGTCATGAAATCAGCTTCTCTTCCTAATAATCTGCATTCACTGACCCTTGTCTCTGGAGTAGAACATGCACATTAAAATTTGTGAAGAAATGTGAAACTTTGTGCAAAAACTTTGTCTGGCTCTCTTGTCATTTTGAAGCCAATGTGTCTGAATCTCTTTGTATGATTTTCATCAGATTACATTAGCCCTTACGGACCTTACATATATGATTTCGTTCGAGAGACTATGGCAATTTCATTTCCTCGGTTCAACAGCTCAGGTAATCCCTGCTCATATTACTGCAAAAAGCGATTTGAGCATTTTTTGATGTTCTCTGTACTGCCTGAATGGATTAGATCAAAGAATCATTATTTAGGATTTTGCATGGGGGGAAGCCCAGTGTTTGAAAGCTTAGCTAGCAAGTGAAAGATTCTCCACATTTTCCAGATAGCTGCTAATGATAAGGAAGCCAGAGAGAAGCGAGACCTACTTCGAAACTATTGAAGATTTAATAGTCGAAGTTTGTTTGTTGTTCTGTAGAAGAAAATCGAGTTGAGATTCATTCAAAATGGTTTAAAGGTGAGTCTGTCTTGTAATTCTTATACAGAAACATTTATAGGACTTTGCTTGTTATCTCGCGTCCTATACAGAAATTCTCTATTATTTCTGACTATACTGCTGCTAAAGACTTGAGCTCTCTGCTTCGACTTCAATCCATCAATCAAAAGAAACGAAGAAGAAAAAAAGCGTGTTTCTTATCAATCAGACTTGGGCACGACGGAACTTCTCTTTCTTTTCAGAATTTATTAATGACTCGCTTGACTCTGGGCTAAGTACGTTATTATTACTATTGTTTCATGAGTCCATTCTTTAGCGTACTTTCTATAGTGATCCTCTGCCAAAGTCAAGATCAGGAGTGAAGATGGTCCAGAGACATACATTCAAGCTAAATAAGAAGATGAAAAAAAACTGAAACAAAAGAGGATTTCACCTCAACCTCAACTCCAATTACTGCCATAACCCATCTCAACCACAACCAGACACACTTCTAATTTCGCATAGTAATCTCTATAAAATTACATTCGTCATTCTTAAATTACTTGTAAATCTGTGTCGGAGTTTTTTCTAGCCCTCAGGCGTCAACATTTGATTCAAAAAATTATTAGGGAAAATACGGAAATCAATTTTGGGATAATTTACTGGAAAATTGGTAATTGGAGATTGATGCATGCATAAAACTTTCGATTCTTTGTCATTTGTACGCTTAATCTTTGTATTTTGTACTCAAATCTTCTGTTTCATTCGCGTAAGGATGTATTACGAGATCAAATTACAGGACAAAATTTTTAAATTGACTTTTGGGGTCCATAGGCTAGCATACTATGTAGCGTCCCCACAGAATTGCCGTATTTTCATATCGCCTTAAAGAAATTTAAATTACTTTAAATCAAGTATACTTGAGATTAACAAAGAATGTCCGGATTTAATTTTTTACTGTAATTCATCCACAAATTGATGCAAAGAAATACCAGACATCAGCATTAGCTTGGAAATAAGCACGCGACTTTCTCCCGCAATGTATTAGCATGCAGATTGTTAGTGTGTTGACCACTTGAAATTTCGCACGCATATTATTAGTATTTGATGGAGGTGTGTGTTGTGTTTGTGTAGAATATTCTTTGTAGATGGGTGCCTGGCGTTCATCAGCAGATTGACCCTAATTTATGGCTGAATGGTTTAAGTAAAAATGTTTGTGTGTTGAGTGTTTATAGTTGATGGCGGCCGTGCAGCCTTCATTGAAGAAATGAGACCGACGCGGTGCTAATAGTGTTGATGGGACTGGCATGTCTTTATTCAAGATTTGCAGAGCTCCGAGGCTGAATGAGGAGTTCAAGTGAAGCAGACACAAGTGGACAATTGTATTTGGTTAGATGATAATTTCTTTGGCCAACGGGGCACTTGTCATTTTTGGCCCTTATACTTGGAGCGTCTCTTCTGGCCTGAGGACCCTCCGAGGCCTACAAATACCATTTCCACGTACTACTCATGATGATGTCCATAGTGCACACAACACAAAAACACTGTTTATCTTCATTAGGCCCTCATTCTTGGGCACCGGGAGGGTTATTGTCTGACGCTGTCTCTGCGTCCATTCAAATGCTGACTTGCGTACGTGTGAAACCGGTGATAATGAAATCTAATATCCCTGAATTGTAGGTTGCACACTCAAGTAATGAGTTAAATTTAAAGTGTACACAGAGCATTTGGGTCGAAGGTGTGCACGGGGTTCGGACGGATTTCTAAATTAAGAATGTCCCACGTAGTTGCAGTCATGTAGCATGCTAATCGTCTGTTACACCCATTATTTCCCAGATACTGGCATACACCCGGCTAATCCCAGAATCACGATAAGCCACATAATAAATGCTAACTATTTCCTGCGTTCGATTCTATTAAATATTTACAATCAAACAATAACCAAAACAGGATATACAGCTTACGAACTTATGCAACGCTTTAGAAGATGATTTTCGGATTGCATCATTGTTTCTAGAAAATATGTACAGACACAGAAATGTTTTTTGAGAACTTCTTGACAGAGCGGAAATCAGTAAGTCAGTCCCACCCAACTGATTAAGACAAGCGAAATTCAATAATGACTCAAGTTATGATTTATGATGAAGGATGACACTGACAAGATGGACCCACATCAGCATAGTCTGACATTTTAGAAAACACTTAATGGAAAATATGCCCGGCGAGAAGAGCATGGAAGAGAAAAGCACTGGTATATCGCTCTTCGTCACAAAATTAAATTTATTCATGAATAACTCATTCTAAAACAATCATTGAAGGGAACACATCCGTCTAAAATACGACGGGAACTTTTTAAATATGAATAACTATGTCCACTCATCCATGCATGACTTGACTCTTGGGCTTTAGCCTCATAAACGGAAAGTCCGGTCTTTTACATGCAAACACTCGGAATAACAAAGTAGCAACAGTAAATAGAAAGAGAAATTATGATTTAAGATGTCCACTTCTCCCGGACAAGGCGGCGCAGATTCTCAGGCTAACGTTTTCAGCATCATTGAGCTTATGAATATGCAGTTGGGCATTAACTTTGCATGCTAACCAGCTGTGAAGTACTTAGGTACTTGAAATGATGAATTGTTACGCAGAGAAGTTGCATGAAATTAGTCATATTTTTGTATAACATCCTCTTGACCACGTAACAATGGAGTCAGGTGTCAGAGCTAGTCAGGATTCAATGTTCACAAGGTACTTTTCAGAAAAATTCATTTGGGAGACGGAAGAATTCGCGACTTTCACTGCCGCCGACGGGGTTTAATGACCATTGAGTGTAGCCGGCAGTATAATGGACTCAGCGTCGTCTCCAAGTGGCTTGACCTTTGTGGGCGCCTATATCCGTCCAACCTGCTTCAGCCATTATAGCAACAATGGGCCGGGCTAATGGATTTGATGTCTTCAATCATTCACACCAACAATTATGCATTCAGCTGACTTCTCTTCCATTTTGGCAAGCGAATACAAAGTGTAGCCAATTTAAATTATTTATAAGTATAATGCATCTTCTGTCATAATTATAACTTTTCCTCACTCGCCATTCAAGAGGTGGTTTTGTGTGCGGCTGGATTTGAGGCTCAATTTCGCACTGCGCTGCGGCCGAATCGGGCATAAGGATTGCAAGCAACGATGAAATTGCGAGTAATTTAGCCTCATCAATGGCATCAGGTGATGCGGCAGGTATTTCCAAATATAGAAATAATTATATGATTTAATTAGTGGTCATAGTCCAAGTGATTTAGGAGCAGCGGGTACGACGGCATGAGTGATTGCCGAACTCATAAATTACCCCAGCACGTGGCGTGGGGCTCGAGCTGCGGCATAGAACGAAATTAACTCGTTGTTGGTTTCTCCATTACTAATTATTTAGCAATTTTCCATTTCTCGCCTGTTGAAACTCTGTTTGGCTCAAGAAGGGGTTTTGAGTACATAATTACATTTAAGTTGTCATTTCAACAAGTCTCAATTAGCTCTCGTGTTTTTCTAAGTACGTACTTGTCGTATAAATGACTGGGCTACGTAGTGGAAGCCCGGCTCTATAATTATGATTCGAGGTGTTGAAATGCTAGCACGGAGATAATCACTAATAAATGAAATTGTCCAAATGCAAGACTGCAGGGCTTTTTGTGGGGAATCATTAATTTACTGCAATGAACATCTTATTAAGCATGAGGCCCTGCCTTTGCTTTGGTCTTTTCTTAAATGAGGGTTGACAATAGTCCGTGGGAATATCGCTGGGCAATGGGCAGCTCAGATGAAGGAAGTGAAGGATTAGGAAGCTCATCTTCTCGGCAAATAACTTTTTGAGGAAAAAAGTACTAAGATTCACATCTGAGTGTGTCAGTTCGTGCACAGGAAATCATCGAGGAGACATTTTCCTACAAAATACTGCCTTGTCTTTTCAACTATTCACAGCATTTCACATCAGAAAAACTGTTTGATAATTATACTGCTTTTTATTAAAACGTTTATATTAAATCCCGCAGCCAGTAGAAATACAAAAAATTACTGTTGCATGGTAAAATTATCCGGTCAAAAGGCAGAATTTTTTTTATTTCAAATTCCATTACGTGCGCAACAGATAAATTTTGGAATACGGCGTGTTTAAAATATTCAGAAATTAAAGGCACATAAATAAACAGCACATTAAGGCGCAAACAACATATTTTGAAAATTAACTCTTGCGTCTGGCAAAGGAGTCTTCGGGTAATTGTCGCGTTAACTGCATTTTTTTTTGGATGGACAGTTATTGCACTACTAATACAATTTTGGGTTTAGACGAGCGGACACGGATGAGCAGTGAGCAGGTTGAATGAGCATTGGAGCATTAGACTTCGTGACTAATTATCACTACAACTCTTTTTATCCGTCACCATATCCCAGCACAGCCCCAGTCTCCTTCCAATGAACCTAATCAAAATTTGCATCACATCGTAGATAATAATACCAACCAAGACACTGGCGACGAAGTTCGACAGCCGACTCTGCTGAATTCACAAAACTTACCAAAAAGGAGCCACAATATTTATCTACTCTCCGTCTAATAATCATTTGAGTTTATTGATTCAAATTGAAATAAATTAATGAAATGAAAGAAGGCGGATTTCATATTTCAATTCTATGTCTTCCTCATTAATTCCTACCTGTGGCGAGACTCTACCTCATTGGCATCAAATTCGGAAATGAGCAATGAGTCAATATTTAAGTATAGACGGAATGTAGGAAATTACGGGATTTGTTTAAATCAAAATAGGAAAGTGCAAAGGGAAGGGAAGGGATGTGCTAAACTCAGAAATTGCACGAAGGTCCAATTAAGAAAACCTCAATCAGCTACTCAAGGAATCGCAACAGGGTTTTAACATCTTCTGACACGTTCCTGCTAATAAACGTGAAGCTCTTTAAACTTTAAACTCTTGCATAAAAGCATTTTTATGAAGGCTCATCAACATTTCACACCTCTCACCAATTTTAGATTCAATTAGTAGACTTTTACCATATCGGCCCATCTGCAAAACTTGCCCATCCCCGTATTTAAACACGGCTTTTAATTTTAATCATTGCAACATTGTTTCCCAATCAGGCTATTAGCAAGAATATCCTTTCAAGGCTTGGCATGACCTGAGTCTGAAGTTTTTCCAAATTCGAATTATAAATAACTTTCAAGTTTGAGAATACGAGTTAACTCGCTGACCATGGAGAGAGCTGCTGGAGCGGAACAATAGTCTCTTCTGTCCGTTACATGTCCAGAAGGCCAAAATACAGCTAATAATAGGCTAAAATTTATTACGGAGGCAGTAGCGGCATAATAGGGATGAGAATAATAGCAAGACTTTCTTCTAAAGGTTTTGTACACCTTTTGGAGAGAAATTGAAGGCTCAAGGTAAGGATACCTGACGTGCTCACAGACAGGATTCTTAATTCTAACCCTTTTCACCTCTACAATTTTTCTTAAATATTACGAAGGCTTTGTACAGGGCGCTACATAATTCTGAAATACCTTATACAGCACAGGTCACCTTTTACTGCCGAACTCGTTGTTAAGTAATGATAGCGAATCCTCATAACAATGTGAATTTGAGAACAATTTTTTTTATCCATGCTGTAGAATCTTTGGGATTTATTACAATTAAGTGCTTGCATAAGAAATAGGAGCGATTAATTAAGATTTTCACTAATGGAAGCTTCGATTTTTATTTTTTGAAAGGCACGCCTTAATTGACAAAAAATTTATCAGAATAAATTCTACATCATACATTGCTTAGATAGATTATATTTATTCACTGGGTTTGTTTTCAGTGTCACTTATACCTTTTTGCTACTTTCCGAGAGACGTCTAAAAATGGAAACTGTGATCGATCTATCCTACCAGCACCTGCAATCGCCGAATTCCCGTGTACCATCCTGTACATGAGAGTTGTACTTTATCCTTTACACGAGGTCAGTGAGAGTTTGGAATAATGTTTATTTCCTCTGGCCTGACGCCTGACTTCACGGAGGACACCAAGGCAAAGGGCTATCTCTATTGATATTGATTACATTTCGTTATTGAACCAATATTGATGGAAATTGAGGGCAAATGTGAGAAATCAAAGAATCGTTTTCTCCCTGTCTGTCAAATTGGTCTGAGAAACCTCTAACCCTGAACTGATTAGTGTAACATAATCAGTTTGCAACAATGCAGACCTAGACATGACTGGACTCGGTGCGGTGAAGCCGAAGCCTTTCCAAATTCAAATTGGAACCTCGGCGTTGGAGCGTTAGTAATTGGCAAACATGAGAAAGGAGTATAGCCTGCAAGCAAGAGAAAATTAACACGTGTGGTTCCTTCTCACGTCAGAGCCAATCATACAGCAAAGAATCAAAGCTTTATTGGCCCACTATTCTAATAACATACATTTTTATAAACAACAACATCTCGACTTACAAGTTTATAATACTGTACATGGCTAGAGTAGCCACAGAGACCCAGAGACTTGCGGAGAGATGCCCCGTGTGTGTGTGCACACAGACTAAAAAGGACCAAAATCTGACCAAACAACTTTTTCCTTCAACTCTGCCCCTATGGAAAAGGGCAAATGCGAGCTAATGCTTCATTATTACTACGACTCCCTTGACTCTCTCTAATAAAAAAAATGTGCGATGAGCTTTTCTCTTTGAATACGAAATTTTTTAATTTCTCAATGCGAACTTGAACTCTGCCTGGGTTGGTCTTGAGTGTGTGTGTGACCGAGGGAGCGACCATGTCAGGTGGTCACGTAGTCATGTCGAGGAGAGGCCAGTAATAATGCTGGCCGCTGCGGTGAGCCCCCATGTCACTTGGCTACGCCAAAAATTTCTCTTCTGTAACTGTAAGCACTCCTCACCTTTTGTAGAGGGCCAAGTGGAAGAGAAATGCCCATGATTGTCATCTCTCGCCCAATAATTCATTATGCACCTCAGAGCACTACCGTACGTACACCCAACGAGAATGAATTATGTTCCCAACAGACTACAAAAGCTTCCTAACTGCCTTTCCGTGAATTAATCCCCTCATTTCCATACAGATCGACGGGATGCATGCAAGAGCAGCGGTTCTGTTGACTCCTCATCCTCATCTCAAGTTCAAGTCCTACGATGATAACACAAAATTTTCATGGGAAATTTATCTGTTTACCCAATCAATCGTACGAAGAAGCTCAGCGCTTAAGTTTTCGCACTGTAACGTGTTTCTTTCATATGCTTGGTATGCATTTTCAGTTGGAATTTGGTAAAATACTCGTTTTTGAAGAAAGACTTTGTAGCTTAAAACTGGTATTTCTTCTAATTGGAAACCAAATTAGTTTATACGACATGGCCGGTAAAAAGAGTACCTATGTGTAAGGTTACACGATCAAGGGATCCCAAAGGTATTGCGTATTGTATTAGCATCTGAAATATTCAAGTAATATTTAAAATGGTTTCGCAATTTAATTCGGGACTTCAGACGTAAAATTCCACGCAAGCAAATTGTGCGTAGCATTTTTGCCTCCAGGCAAATCGTATTTATAAACTTAAAATTTTGTTCTAGTAGATTCCAGCGTTTAACTAATGAGCGCATATTGAGTAAAATAAGTGCCATTATATATCCTCGTAATTGAAGTGTCGGCATTTACAATTAGGTATACGCTTTTACCCTGCCGGTAGATTAACAAATAGCTTAGGATTTCTGCGTGCCAGTCTTAGCCAAGAGCCAGACGAATATACACACAACCTGGAAGCTGAACCAGCTACTTTTCCGTTTTCCCTGGTCAACGGGTACTCTGAGGGCTAATCATCGTAACAAAGGTACACCTTCTATGTTTTAAAATAATAATAAGCAGGTGGTATTCACGATTATGATAAGTATGTTTCTTGGTACACTTCGAGAGAGCTTGGCTTTGGCTCAATAAGGCGTTTCGAGAGAAAACGTGTTACTTTAAGGAGAGTGATCGATCAAGTCCTTAATCAGAATATGAGTTTGTTAGTTAAAGGTCCTGTGAATTGGTCTGATTGTACGTCTTGTTTCCCTGGGCTTGGGTTATTTCTGACGGGTGCTTAATTAGCCCGTGATTGCGGTCGAATTGAGATAGAGTGTGAAGCTATTGTCTTCTGTCTTCTGTCCAAGGAATCCCTCGGCATTGTTTCAACGCTCTCCTTTCTGACTCTACATGGCTTGAGCCTGGTGAGTGAGTCATTTTCAAAACACTGAATTTGGGCATGATGATCCTGATAATGAGGATGAGCTAGGACTCAATTCAGCCGAAACAAGTGAGAAAACAACACGAAAGCTAAAAGCACTACTTCACTAATGCTCCTGATCATTGATTGACTTCCATTGCCACCAATAGATCTTAAGTAAACTAGGGTGCTTCATTATTTGGACGCTGAATACGGATTTGCCTCGATAAGTGCATCGTAATTTAAACCAAACTTGGATTTATCCAAAGACCTGCTGTTCATTGTAGTGTCACCGAGAGTATTTACTTGTTCTAGCCCAACATAAAACATAATAATTAAATCAGATCAGTCTTTGAATTGAAAACAGACGCGTTTCGAGCTCATTGACTAAAAAATTAACAATGTGGATGTTCGTATGCAAAAACGATTTCGCTTGCGTGTTATTATGAATCTGGCAATTCCCATTGCAGTGTGATAAGACTATTGAATCAGAGTAGGAACGTTTAGAGGTCTATGCATGTCTGAAAATTGTTTGACTTTCTTCTTGGAAGTGAAACAGGTCTGTATTGGGATTTACATGAAACGTGTTGATTTGCCGACGTAGAACTCCTTTATCTTCTGATCGACATGTAGCCCTCATGGAGTAATACCATCAATTTGCTAGTAGTCTTTGCGTGCAGGTAGTGACCAGCAGAGCACTTTGAAAAAAAAAAGAGATTGCCGAAAATTGTGGGTGATTTTATTAGGAAGCAAATTGTAGGAGAGATATTTCCAACAACCTTTCTAATCAATGCTGCTCCTGCTGCATGTGAATGACCTTTTCAGAACTCGTTACTTATAATCCATATCCAATGCACTCGGTTAATGGGCAATTCCTACTGCACGTTGTTTACCTGACTTCAAAGTCAGTTGATGAATAAATAATGCATTGATTATGGACTCTTCGCAGCCTTTGTTGCAGTGTGCATGTTTTCTATCTTTCATTCACAGTCAGACATCTGTAATTACTTTTTTTTCTGTTACAAAGACACAGTTCTTACCTTTTATTTGACATATCACTTGACCTTGAGTGTTAACTAATAAGGTCAGGAATGTTGTATCCGTAAGGCATGTTTAGCATGGGATTTTAACACTACCGAGATGTACCTTAAGGCAGAGAGCGTTGACATGAAATGGAGCCTACGAATATGTGTATCATTGCTGATTTGCTGGGCTATAGCATTTACGTTTATCTTTGTTACGTGTGTAAACGTTGAGCTGGGCTATACGTAAAATGCACTAGGTCTAACCTAACTGGAATCCAGCATAAGATTAGTCGTTCCAGCACATGATAGTTTGACCAACAGTTTTTAACATTATGCTGTTTTATCCGCGAAATACGGCTGCTTTAACTGTGGTTTAACTCCTCTAATTTTTATGCTAAAACATCCCATAAAATGCCGATCTAAACTCACTTTCGTCGTCATGCATTTAGCTGGGCCATACTAGACCTAAAATTACTGCAGGTCTGCCTAATTAGGCTATCAGATTCTTCGAAGAAATCATTTAATAGATCCTCTGAATGCTTAGGATTTCATTTCCGCGAGATACTGTAATAATTCGAAAAGTCGTGCAAAGTAGGTAGCTGCCAGTGGAAAAACGGAGTGATGGATANTCCTCTGAATGCTTAGGATTTCATTTCCGCGAGATACTGTAATAATTCCAAAAGTCGTGCAAAGTAGGTAGCTGCCAGTGGAAAAACGGAGTGATGGATACGTCGTGCATGAACAGTTGAGATGCTTGAGCTGAATTCCCGATATTTCAACTCTCTGTTCCTTCCGTCACAGTTGAGCAATTATCTTAATTAGTCCTTTGGCATAGTGTCCCAGGTCCATGCTTGACTGGTTCGAAATGGAAAATGAGGGACGTTCCCATTAATTTAGTCGTTAATTGAGAAGGAATGCATGCGTATGAGGCTGTTAATGACTCGGTGGGATATCGAGCTGTAGAAACAATGTTTGCCATGACTCTTGAGACCAAGAGGCCAAAAATGGTCCAAACTCTCTTTTTCACTGGTTAGAATGGACAGAAGACGCGAGTATTTGTTTTCTTGTGGTTTATTCTGTCCCATTTGCCTGACAAGTGGGCTGAAATCCATTTGTTGGTGTGAGGATCTGAATAGGAAATGCAAGTGCTAATGCAGTGCGAGTAAAAAAATCCGAGCTCGAGCATCCCTTTGTCTCTCCGTCCATTCATTGTCGAGACAAAAAATTGAGGAATTCTCTTCTTGTTGGAGGCTGGGGCTCAAGTAGCCTACTTCCATTGCCTCTCGAATACGAGTAGATTTTAGTAGATGCTATGGAGCAGTAGTAGTGGCCAGCCAGAAGCTTCTACAGAGCTCGTCCTACCTGCTCACAATACTAATATTTGGGAATTAACCTCAAGCAGCCTTCCTTGCCCTCCATGCCGTGGCCAAGTGGCTGCGATGAGCTCTTGTGGCCACTTTTCACTCTGACCATCCCAGGTCCTTAGGAGGCAGAGGGGGTTCGGTGGAGAATTTGGGCCTCTTTGCTCGCCTCGGCCCATGCCAGAGCTCTTTGGTAGTTTTCGAGAGTCGTGTTCAGAAGAAGTAGAGCCGGCACTTGGTGGCGTCCTTACCTTTAGTCAATCAGTCCTTGGCGTCTGCAGCGAACAGGTGCTTTAACAAGCCAGAGCTCCTTGGTAGTTTTCGAGAGTCGTGTTCAGAAGAAGTAGAGCCGGCACTTGGTGGCGTCCTTACCTTTAGTCAATCAGTCCTTGGCGTCTGCAGCGAACAGGTGCTTTAACAACGTCTCTGTGGATCTCTGGCCACTCAGCTCAGCTGAGGCTTCAATTTCGGCCGGCATCTCCTCAAGTCAGTAATACCTGTTTCAGGATAAGCAAGAAACCCGTTAGCGACAGAGATTTGCCCAATACTGGTTCTTTCCAAGGAGCACATGCCTTGACCATTTCTCCCATAAGCCCATTATTATTGTTTTAATCTCCTCCCAAAGCCAAAGAGGTTTTTTCACTTCTGATCTGACTTCTTACTTGTTATTATGTGGGTTTTGGCCCCAGCATCCTCGCTCGTCAGCAGCCAGTATCTGTGTCTCTGTGTCAAAAGGCGGCTGAGGTGACTGGACTCAGACAGCAACAGCTCAGACTTTCAAAAAACCCATGGTTAATGGTCTGAAAGCCCGATTAACGCATGATGCGAGTGCCTCAGTTGATATGTCCCTTCAAGGGTCATTTCCAGTTCTCCATTGTGTCAACCAGCAATCCACGTGACCAGACTTAATCCGTCTCCTGTGGTTTACCAGTGCTTTGTAATTTAGTGAATTATTGAGGTTCGACTGAAAAATCTCGAATTTCTATACGAATTCCCGTGTCTATTGTGCACTGTGACCCGTGGCTTGAGATAAAATTTGATAATAACACCTATTCAAGCTAAAGTGGACAAGTTCACTAAAGATTAGCCTGGACGTAAGGCTCCTTGCTGAATAATTTAGTGCTATTAAAGGATCCAAGTGTCTGGTAAGTTCCGAGCTAGCCGTTGTCATTATTTCTGGATTCTGTCATCATCAATCATATCTGAGTACGTGAGAAACATTGTTGTCTGAATTGGGAGGATGTGTGCTCAGGAATTTCTAATCTCTTGTCCGGAGCAAAAGTACATAAGTATCTACGAAGGACTTGTCTTGTTCCGAGATCGCTTCGAATACCTTTTTTGTCTGCTCCAAACAGAGAAAGTGTTTTTTGTGGCTTGGGGAGCTGACAGGGCTTTAAATGCCTTCCTGGAAACCTGAGACCCTTTTGTCCAGAGTCAGGATTTATTAACTTTTTTACCTGTATTCATACATACAGACTGTGCACTTGAGAACCGCGAGACGACAACCGCGATAAATGAAGGGACACTTTACACCCTACATGCTTTTAAAAGCTTAAGTAGAGTTGTTTGATGGTAGCGGCATCAGCCAGCACGAAACATAATAAGGTTGCTCAATGTAGAACATAAAGTTAATATTTGCTTGATTCGGTACATGAACGTAAATATTCCTTTATCAATGAGTATATATGTACAGTACAGAAACTAGTCGTCCAATTTTCACTAAAACAGTCGTTAAAGTGCATATCAATTGTATATAAGTGAAAATTGGCATCCAATTTTGGAGACCGCGGCTTAGAAGCTGGCTTTGTTGTAAGTTCTTTCAGTTTTAATGAATTCAGGATTAATCGAATCTGAATTCCCGGTGGAACTCAATAATCATATTTTCTTTAATTGGCTCAAACTAAAAGCATCCTGAGCTCTGGGAAACACAGAATCGTATATTCAATCAATTTTCAATCAACATTTATCAGTGTCTAGTCTTAGGTTGTCCTGATTATTTTCATTGTTTAAAATTAACAAGAAATCTTTATAATAAGAATTTGTTTAAAATATAATTTCCGAGTTTGTTTATTGCGTGAGTAGTTTAAGACCATGACGTTGGACAAACAATTACAGTAGTAGCTGTTTTTACAAAAATTGTTCTGAAAATTTTCGGCGAATCGAAATTTCCATCTATTTAATCCGAATCGGAATCATTATTCATTTTGAATTCTTCATATGTGTTTGAAAAAAAAACGAGTAGTTTACAATATTTTGTTTCAATACGAAGCTTGAGTAACCGTTTTTCTCTGTAAAATCAGGACCTGAAACTGAACAGGGCAGCAGAACTCTTAAACGCCAAATTGGGTTTAGTCAAAATTTTACA
>VNWX01001137.1:0-16483 GCA_009869905.1 Ceratophysella communis
ACCTCAGAATTTTAGATCGCCTTTCCCTAGGCTTCAGTTTGAAGGACAGACCTCGTTCTACAATGTCTGGTGGTCCAGCTAGTTGTTCCCAAAGGTATGACCATTGGATCTGCATAATAAAAGTATATGAAATGCCTGGCAACCCTCTCTACTCGTGCAATTTGACTGAATCAACTAGCTCGAGCGTAGGCGTGCTGAATAATTCATATTTCCAATTTTGCAACTCACCCCCCAGCCTCCAAAAATATCAACCCTTTTGATATAAAAGATCCGTTTATTGGTGAGAAGCAGAACGTAGACTCCATGTGGGTTTATGAGAGCATGAGCAATGTAGGAGTCCGTTCTTATGTACTTTCCTTTTTCCAACTCCTAAGGAAGAAAGCAAGACAATATGAAGTCAGTAATAAATGTTTTCATTCAACTCTAGACGCAACACTCACGCCGTTTAAAGTTTTCTATAGATTTAATTTGTCTCAAGTCAGATATTTAAGTATAAAATAGCTCACTTCGTCGTAGTCAAACTCAGCTAACCATCTCTATTTGTAGTTTAAGTCTTAGATTTTAAAGCTACACAAGTCTAATAGGCAAATATTTCAGTGGCACAAGGAACTGATATGATATTATAAAGGAAGGCACAAATCAAAGGCAAGATGTTAAGTAGGAAATTTTCTAGTATAAGCTAAGGCTTATTCATTTTCATCCACAAAATAGCACTTTTCATATGAAGTGACGGTATTCTTATTCTCACTTACATTCAGCAAGAACATGCCCTCGGCTTCATGTAAAATATAAGGCTGGAGTACGGTGTCAGTTGGGATGTAGCGTGGTGGTCGCATACGTTGGATGTCTTCTGAGACGGATGTAGCTCTGGCAAGTGCAACATAATCAAGCAGTTAGCGTTAATTCAATGTAACGATTAATATCTAGGCCATCGTGTATACCCTTACTTTTTCACAGCATCAAAAGATCCACTCGTGAAATCTATGACGCCGGCAGTTGGTCTCACAACGAGTCCAATTGCACCCTTGCCGAGTCCCTTGAAAAATCCTTCGACACCATCTGCCTTGGCTCCTTTGAAGGGTTTCGTGAAAACACCGCTGACTCCGTCAACAAAGCCCTACGAATACGAATGCAATTACATTCAATACCAGCCAATACGTTTAGAATAGGGAAATCTTTCGAAAAGATTCAACCGGTAATTACCATCACAAGATCTTTTCCAGATTCCACGAAGCCTTCGGCAGCAGTGTGGCGCTTGCTAATATTCTCACGTCGTTTCCGCTGATATTCGTCGTCAAGCGTGAGAGCTGCCACTCCTTTTCCAAAGGTCCCTGTAATCTTAGACATGGCGCCCGACATCCCACCTAAAGAAGGATATTAGGAGATTAATCTATTGAAAATGCAAAATCGGAAAAAGCTGTGTAGCTTACCAATTGTATGTTCAACAAGAGATTTCACTCCAAGAGCTAAGCCCTCCGCAAATTCACCGGGTCCTTGGATTGCACCCTAAATGTACATAAGTACAACATCGTTAGGCTCCACTTTGGGAAGATTTGAGAGAAAAAATTTACAATCCCACTGACTCACATGAAAGGGTTCATAGAAGAAAGCACCGACTCCCTGGGTAAAGCCTACGAAAAGGCCATAGGGATTGCCAATCACGTCTAGCCCAAAGACCAAAACGTAAAGCTGTCGAAGCCCTTGGGAAGTATAGTGGGCGTAAGCCTCTTCATATAATTGAGTACCAGTGAGGAACATATGCTGAAGCTCCATACAGGCCAACCTAAATAAGAACCACAACGGTTAACTGTTAAAACTGAAGACGAGCAATATTTTAATGTGGTGACGCACTTGAACACAACATCCTGGACTTCGGTCACACTGACTCCTAAACTAGCAATCAGAAGACTGAGAAAGCTATTCGACAGACGGGTCGCTCCACCCATTGAGAAACTGAGATGAATCTGAAGAAAAGATTAAGATAACATTAGCATGTCTGAGGAAAATTATTTGGAATTACTTGGCTCATCAGATATCAGATTTACCTTTAGAGGAGAGAAGTGAAGGTAATCATAGAAGTTCTTTTGACCCTGAGAAACAATGTGGCGAGCCAAGAACTCATCAAGACTTGTATTTGCTTCTTCGTAATCTTTTACGAAATATTCGACCTGAAGTAATCAGAAGTATCGGGATTAGAAGGATTAGCAGCATAACTTTTCCTAGACCATCTCTCTCATTGAGTTTACCATTCTCTCCAATTTCTGCTCTCCGCTTTCACTGAATAATTCCACCATGGCATTTACGAAAGTGATGTCGAGACGTACCAAGAATTCTTGAACCAACACTTTGAAGTACTTGAACTGAATTACAGAACTGTGTGCCGTCATTCTTTGCATCACACTCACTTCGGCAAAAGGCTTTGGAATATCTACGATAGTTGGAAAAGAGATGATTAGAATTTAAAAGTAGATACCTAGGTATTTATCGCTCGCCTATACATGTATCTTACCATCATCCAGTGAAACACTTCTCGGTGGAGGTACAGGGGCCAGAATAGTTCGAAAGATGCAATCAGCTAATTGATTGTCAATCTGGATTCGATAAAGCTTCGCGTGCAGTTGAACAGTATGAGGAAATGCTTTATAATGCATCCAGATCCCGGTTTGGAAAACTCGTCGAATTGTTCGTTCGTAAGGTTTGAACATCTTCATGTCTACGAAGTCCAGCTGTATATTCGTAGAAAAAAGAACTACATAGATAACACCTCTCGAGAAATTTTGCATTTTGAACTTATACGAAATGATTCAAACCTCAATTCCAGCATCGAGACAAAGATGTGACTTGGTTGCAGGGTTGATGACTTTCTCATTCATGTAATTCTGGTAAGCTACTTCAATGGCTGAACTCTGTTTGTACTTCAACGGTTTGAAGCGTTGCCTCTTTCCTTCTTTTTGGCTCTCCCAAGCAATTTCAGAGCTGCAAAAAAATTCGATCGTTAATCGTTAACAAATAGGAAGCACAACCAAGATCAAACGTAAGTAGTATTCCGTTTGAAGTCCTGTTACCTGGCGATTCGCAAATACATGATTTCCGTATACGTTGCATTGTTCACCAGTGACAAACCCAGACCATGAAGCATTAAAGTATAGTCAGCAGTTGGGGCTTCAGTATCACGTGCAGTTTGCAAATATGATACTAATGACCGGTCCGATGTAAAAAGCAGAACTCGCTGAAGCCCGTCCAAAAATGACACCCAGTCATACTCAACTTCACGATTGTCTGGTGTTGTCCATTTGTAAGAACCATAGCCGTCCTGCAAGATAAGTCGTGACATGTTTGATTTGGAATTTAAAGATATACAATCTTAAATCAATTCCGCCGAACTGATCGGTATCGTACTTACACCCTCCAACTTATCCGTGAAAGTATACTTCTTTCCTCCAAATGTAAACGGAGACCAGGAGATTGTTTTCTCACCCATGGGATCATGCCAAGTGATCAACTGGTTCTTATTCGGTGGAATAACCCTAGTGAAGGCAAAAAATGAATTATCAGCAGTCCGTCCATCAATTTTCGACAATTTCAGCGTTTTAAAATACCTTTGAATCTCAGATCCCTTTTCTGAGAATTCGATAACATTATCTGGAGTATGATTGACCACAAAAACAGCCGCTTGTCCATGTACGAATTCACTAAATGTAATTACGTGACTGCCTTCCGTTATATGGACGTCTACGTGTACTCCGGCGTACTGGAGAAAGTAAGAGAGAGTGAATTTCCCGGAATTATCGATTGAATGCGATTTGGAATAGGATGGGATTACCTTATTTGGAAGCTGAAGCAATACTTGATCAGCCTTGTCATAACCAAATGCTTTTGTAAAGTCAGGTGTACCATCAATTTGAGCAATGCACTGCGGAGTTTTATCCTTTGGCCAAAACGGGAGACATTTTCGTGGATCAAGTTTTATATGGGAATCACGTTTTTCTTTCTCAAATATATGAAGTTTGAAGGAGCACTGATTGATAAGGTAGTAACGTGGAGTGAACACAACTGTTTTCGTTAAGCCCCACCCAGATAGGATGATTTCAATTCCGATCTAATATTAACAAAAGAACAGGGTTAATTTAGCAATCCAATGCTTACACCAGAAATTGATTTTACTACACCTACCTCAAAGTCTTGCACAGGAGATTTACAAATAACTGAACCACAGCTTCCAGCCACGTCCAATGAGAATTTAGTTGACCAATCACTCTTCTCGTTAATTCGAACTAATGCTCGCTTCTTCGAAAAGAACGACTTCCCACGAAATGCAAAGAGTACTGGCTCTTCTTTTGTCTTTGGGTGGATTATCGGTGGAGTGTCCTTCTGGTCTTCAGCCTAAACACATCACATTCGTTCAAATAATTGAATAACAGTGAGAGTAAATCCGGTAAATCACTACCCCTACTGAGAAGCTTGGCTAACCTCGTACGCTAAATTCAGTCCAGTACGATTTATCATCCAGAAAGGACAATAAACGTGGAGCGTGATCACATCATCGGCTTCATCTTTATGAATTCCCAAGAACATTGAAGCCCCTTGCTCTGAAGTGAACTGCCACGGAGAAAGCTCAGGAGTGTCTTTTGTAATTCTAACTTCCGATCTCCAGGTATGGCCATCATAATCAGGAACCTATGGAAAATTCCGGTGAACCATAATGAAAGCTTGAAGCGTAGCTATGGACAAGTAGAGGCAATGCCAATATTTCATTTCCGACTATTATACCTTCAGGTTAATATTGAATTCTTCCTTGATCCCAACTTCCAAATCAGTCACTTGAACGGAGTGTCCTTTCTCCGCAGTTCCAATCAGCTTGTTGTGAACGGAGAAAGTGAGTTTCACCGGGAGAAGGTTATTTATGACTAGCGGAGGTTTCAGATGAATATAGCAGCATTGACTTGCCAGTGTCTTGCGATTGGTTCCTTCATGTAATGTCTGCTTTACTTCCCCGATGAGCTGTAGAGTTGTAACAAATATTTATGGAATTTATTCATGTACTTCTAAACAATTCTCAAAGTAAAAGTACAAAGTGAAAGCCATTCCCAACCTTGACATGGAAATCGGATTTATTTTCCTCCTTGGGACGACACATTGGGCGGAAAACGCCTTCCAAATCTTTCATGAGTGTTGTCCAAACGTACGGCATGGATGAGACGTTGTATCTACAAACATAAACATAGGTTTGAAAATAATTAAACCCTACCACTAGTTCGCCCATGGACTTTCTTTAAACTTTAACTCACCCATTCGGTGCAAAGAAAAGTTCCCCCGATTTGGTGTATAAGTGCTGTATTGGAACATTGAAGGGCTTCTCTCTGTCAACGGTTCCGATCCTAACTACGGAATCTCCGGAGTTACTCATGCTGTAAACGTCCACCGGCACTTTCAAATGATTAACGATCTAAGGAAACATCGTTACAAAATCAGAATCATTGGAGAAAGTCAACTGACACTGCGAAGACGAAGTAGCATACCTGTACCAAACTTCGAATGGTAACAATTTTAGAAGTATCCTTTACTGTTGTATCAACGATAATGGCATAAGTACCGCCCCATTCTGTTTTTTTGTGAAGACTGTAATAACGCTTTTCAGCTCGATTCACAGGTATTTCTACGTTGAAGCTGAATTCGTCGATCTAAAGTAGATACGCGAATGTAAATACTACGCACTACGCACATAATTCGAAAGTTACGTAACTATTTAATTAACTCACAGTCAAATTCAGGAGACGTTCTTCTCGTCCCTCCTGTTCCTTCAAGATAGAAGTATGGTGCTTCGTCAGGTCATAGGCTTCGACGAGCCCTAAGCTGAGCGTTGTTCCATGTCGTAATAAGGCTTCTTCGTAAGACACGCCTTTTCGAACAAGAGCAAAAGCACTAGCCAGGAAGTTGAGCTTGATGTCCAGACCGGATTCATTCACAACGGTATAGGCTGACGTGGAAACTTCCTTTTGGGAAACAAGGGACTTGACAGCTTCCTGAAAGTCTTCACTCAGAAGTGTGAGCACATCAATGGCTGTTTTAGTTACTGTCAGCTCTAAAATGTCCTGTGTCGATAGATAAATCAGTTACAAAACGAATAAAATGAACACGAATTTGACACTAAGTTTAACGCTTACGTTAGACTGGAAACTGATTGCCATGTATGTTGATGGCGGAGCTCCTGCTCCAGTCAAAATGTGATCATCGGAATGATGATCCCCAGCAGCAATGGCATTTGGAGAACCTTTGCCGGAATCGGAAGTTCCGGAAACTACTGTGGTGTACTAAAAACATATTTAATTAAACTTAAATGAGGTTCCACAAATATTTTCAAAAGACCAAGTTCTTCCCTTACCTCTACGAAGAGTTCCCAAGGACGATGCGAAACTTTACCATGATGGCGAGTCTCCACAGGCTCAATAAGAAATTCCCACATTCCGAATAAAGCGTTGTAATATGCTGCTTCTAATTTCATTCGGCCAGCCATTTGCAACTTTAAATAACAGTAATTCGATTAAATAGAAATTCATTTTCTAATATATTTGAATCATATCATTGAGTTTTAGTTAAAAAAAGTAAACTTACTCGAGTAGACCAATCGAACATTTGCAAATCAACATCAGTTTCAATCAGAAGAATAGGGGTAGAATGATTGCCTGATCCAGTCTCAAATGTAAGCACAATACAGCCAGACTCTAAAATAAGCCGCTCTTGAACCACTAGATCTTCTGCTAAATCGAAAAGTCTGGTCGTATTGTCTTCAGAAAGTGCATCGACTCCAAACTCCACTCCACTCTCTGAGAATTAAAGTAAAAGTTAATTAATACGCTTCCCAGAAACAAATTCCGCCTAGAGCTACGAACCTGGTTTCAGAAACCACAAGTTGCAGTCAGTATTATCCTTGATATCCCAGATGTCGGAGTAGTCCCCAGTAAATTCAGTCAAGCTAACAGTAGCCGAGGAAGTTCCCATACCCGATGAAATTTTTAGCAACAATTCAAGAGTTCCTGTAAAAAAAAAATTCAAAATAGGTACTAATTTTCTGACGAAGTTGGTCAGCTTGAAAAATATGTTTCCATAAATGACTTCTACAAACCTGCAGTGAGACGTAGAAATATATCTGAAATGTTGACATCGATTAAGGTTCCAGTTAGAGGTGATGTATTGAGTACCACCGTGACTGACATTGGGCTGATAACCTGACAATTTAAGCATATTTTGGAAACACATTATATAATTATACATAAAACACTAGTTATAAAATTCAGAGAGTACCAGTAATATCATACCTCAGCCAAAGACTTTCCTCGCAGATCTGGATCGTAAGTACACGTACTAAGTCGAATCTTGCTGATGGTTGCCATCATATTCGTCTTTTTAGCCGCAATGACGACCTTGACATTTACTTCGCACTGTAAAATAAATACGATTGTATGGATAAAGAAACATACTTATCGATAGCTCTGCTGATAAATTTCGACTTACATTCAAGAGTAACGCATTTGTGTCGACTTTCTCCATTGTTTCTACAAGAATCACGTCAGTTTCCGCCATTGAAAAGAATATTTGAAACGGCTGATCCTCTTCAGTTGATGGATGTCGAGATTCTCTTCTCTGTTTCGCTACTGGTGTTGTGATTTCTCGAACAGGGCCGGGATCTGAAATACCCGAAGAAATGATACAATTATCGCAAAACCATGATTTAACACAGCTTGCTTTCCTCAAATGCATACCTCCGGAAGTATTGAAATTCTCATATTTGATTGATAAATCCGTTTTAGCGTTTTCTACGGATTCTGCAGGTGGTGGTGTCGTGAAAAACTTCGCTAACAAAGTTAGGTAATCCACGCAGAGCACGAACGACAAACTCAAGGTCTCAACATTGACTGTAAAATAATGAAATTAACATTGTTTCGTAGTTATGATTCATTATTATAAATGTTTGCTTACGGGTGCTTCCTTGCTTTCCTGCAGCATCGGTTCTGAACGTAATCTTGACAATGCCACTGTCTGGACCAAGGGATGTTTCACTCCCAGATTTTCTGTAAATCAAGTTCGTAATTTCTCGTTCTCCAGGTCGAATGTCATGCAGGATCATGTTATTGATTTTCTGATTATAAAACAACAAATAAAGGCTGAGAATTCGTAAGTTGAGCTACAACTTCAAACTATATTGTGATTGTGAGCTTCTCTTACGACAATGCAGTTGAGGTTTTCATTTGTCCACATTGTGTTCGTAATTTCAATGTTCTCAATTCTGAAGTTAGCAAATGCTAATTCAGCATCTCTCTTGACTATGCCCTTTTCACCCTCCTAAAATTTAAAAAACAACAAAGTTAGGCATACAAGCAAACCGGTTTAACAAATAATGGCTTTACCAATTTCGTGGAGCCAGTATACATGATGAGCCCAGTTTCTTTGAGCATGAGTTCAAGTCTCAATTTACAGTGCACTTCGTAGAAATCTTTAACTGGAGGAATAATGATGTTGGCAGCACCTGCTAGGACAGCTGGTATTGGTAATTCCGGCATAACAGAATCTAGTAGAACGAGTATAATATTGTGTTTTATACACTTTCTAAACTGATACAAGCTTTTCTAAGCTGAAAGCCCAGACTATTGAAATTACTTTTTCGACTGTAGCTCCTCCGAAGGGGAGCTCGAAGTTGTAAATCTTTCTTCTGCTCAACCACGGCGACTGTGGTTACCATTTGTGGTCCTGCAGGTTTCGGTGGTGGAGGAGCTGAAGCAGATATGTTCTCCGTCAAAGTGGCCATTAGAATTTGATAGTCTTCACTACTGACCTTGACCTGTGGAAACAGCATTTTTTTAAACTGTAACTATTACACGTTCAGCCGATTTCAATTTAATAAAAGAACTTACGAAAGTACTTTCCATTTCTCCTTTGATTTCAATTTCAGGAATTTCCTTGTACCAGTCACTTGAGAGATTTCTAAGAATACTAAGGCGAAGGGTAACTGGATCCAGGAGCAGGCACATCGGCTAAGGTCTTTTGAGTTTCTTTGTCGACAAGAATTCTGTGCAGAAAAATGCGAAACACGATTTGGTAAGATAATTAATATTATAATTAAGTCGAAATGTTCACCATCGACTTTTTGATTTCATACCTAGACAGCTTCATGTTCTCGAGTACCGTATGAATTTCATCAACAATGATAACGTTGGTTGCATCTGAACCCTTCAGTCGCTTGAACGCATTCTTCACGGAAAGATTTCCTAAATCCGCTAGAAGTGCTGAAGAACTGTGTGCATTTCTTGGAATCACGATGTGGGGTGTCTACACGAAATTCAGCTTTGTTAGAGCCACAAAAATTCAATTTAACACTATTTAAAGCTTACCTTAAGCTGTACGTCAATCAAAACTCGTGTCCCACTAGAATAGGCTTGTCCCACATTTTCTCGAGCTGCTTCAGCGGCTGCAGCAACATTTTCAACCACTGCATCTTTCGCCAATTGGAAGTTATCCACAAAATTCTATTGATTCAATAAAGCGTAATTAAGTAGGTAAGTTGATTACAAAAAACGTTATCGCCAATTCGCCCAACCATTATCCTTACCATTACACTCTGGACAAAGGGATTCAGATAAACAATTCTTGGACTTCCAGTTTCAAGCCTAAATTTTACATCATATTTGGTCATGTCAAGGTAGTCCTTTCCTTTTGTTCCTCCTTCATACATGACGCATTGGACATTGATTACTTTGTCCGTCTCTGTGGAGATGATCTAGCCGAATATAAAATCACTAAAGATAAGTATATGACATTGCTGGGAGTTTAAAAAATACGAAAGCAAAATATAGCTGCCTCACCGTTTTATAGAAACCTTTTGGATCCAAATTGAGCAATTGGAATTCTGTGAGTTCCATTGCCATAGTGGATTTCTTGAGTCTCTGTTCGTATGACATCTCCAATTTCCCTAAGACAAGTTTCATCAAATTCTTCTCCTGGGTTGAGAGTTGGATCGTGAGACGGTTCATATGAGCCTGGAAACTGAATATAACGTCCTTAGAATCCAAATTTTTCTTTACAGCGGGTTTCTTCTTGGGTTCTGCTGGCGGTGGCTTCGCAACCACGGTCGCTGCCGGTACTACTTAGAAGGAACGACAGAAGTTAGCGGACTGTAAATGAAGTTATAAGGACAATATTCGAAGCAACTCACCAATCGCTTTCTTATCCTCCTTCTTGACCACGAACATTGAAGGAATATCTTTCGAATCAGTATAATCTATTGCACGATTGAAGGATGCAATTCCCTCCATGACGAAATTTAGAATGGTTTGTAAGGCTTCTTGATGCAGAATAATATCCAGTGTGCTTACAATAACCTTCAGCTCTTGTCTCACTCGAGATGCAAACTTGGGTGGACAGTCAGCATTAATCTGGGAATAAAAATAAAAATATTCAAGCATGAATTATTCGAAAGTCGAAATAATCAAAGTCTATGTTTCTTACAGAATAGAAGTGAAGATTCAATAAATGTCCTTCGGTCATTGGCGTTTTGAGGATAAAGAGCTGCCCAGGAGAATATCCAGGAGCAGAATGGTTTGAAGCACAAAGTGCTAATCCACCAAGAAACACTCCAACATCCGTTCCGAAAGTTTTATTTGTTAGCTGAACTTCCAATTTCTTGAGTTCGAATTCTGCTATCGGAAGTAGCCATTTCTTTGGGCCAGTTGGTTTCATGATTCGGATACGGATCGCTAAAAGGTATTGAGTACAAATTAGTTTGTTGCTTAGAATTATTCAATTTTAGAATAAGTAATCCGACTTGAACGGATAACTTACACATGATAGTGAAAAATACTTTCATGTCTATAAACTGTGCTAACTCCTGCTTCTTCTTTGCAATTTCCGAATATGTTATTTGAGAGACAGCCACAGCCTCCGCAAGGGTTGGATCATAGGACAACTATATAAGCGTATAACACTAATAAAATCGCCATTCTGTTGTTAAGTTAGCTAACGATAAGTGCAGAAACTCGAAGTAACATACGTGTGAAATGTTTCCAGTCGGTTCAGACTGTGGAAACGGTAAAGTCACCACGAGTTTACACAATTCCAAGAGGCGCTCCTCGGTAATGCTCAGGTCAAGCAGCGGAAGCGTTGCAGCTATTTTCAGTTTCGGAAGTGTCGGATCATCTTGCACTAAGCACTGGTCCAACTGAACATTAAACTTGTTGGACTTAATTAAATGCATTGGTGAGATGTCGCCAGAGTTATCACCACCCTTTCCAATCAAAGCACGGTAGTTATCTTCAGGTAAGGCGAGCAGAACCTATAATTATTTCAAACCAAAATTAAAATTATTGCCTGCATTAATTTGTGTTCATTATCGTTATTTGGGGGCATTCATACTTGGAAGTCTGTCAGTGTAACAAGGAAGGAATCGTAGGATCTATCAACGACCAACTGTCGAACTTCTTCCTTAGTTTTCCCAGAGGTTTCTGCTTTGAAGTCCTTAGTCTTTGAATCCTTGTGCCGAGGTCTACTCTTGAAATGAATTTCTCCAAGATCCAAGACCAAAACAGCACCTTTGCGTCTAAAATTGAACAGACGGAATAAGCATAACTTTCAACATTTGGGTGGAAATATGATAAGTTAAATTCGTGTGCTCACTCTAGTGTTCCACCTTCAGGAATAAGCACGTACGGAGCAATTAGATCGACATTGATGTCCACTTCACCCCTCGTTTCAATCAAATGCTGAAGACTTGCAGCA
The DNA here is from genome assembly GCA_009869905.1 of Ceratophysella communis. Classification (NCBI taxonomy): domain Eukaryota; kingdom Metazoa; phylum Arthropoda; class Collembola; order Poduromorpha; family Hypogastruridae; genus Ceratophysella; species Ceratophysella communis. The sequence continues at coordinate 11,767 of VNWX01001137.1, forward strand.
GACTGCTCCTTCCATTCATTCAACGCTGCGACTGTAGCAGCTTGAAGCCTAAATTGAGAATTCGGGAGTACAGCAATCAATCAGGCTCATGGACAAATAAATGTAATATGGTGGAAAAGTATGCACAAATACGTGTTGGCACCCACTTGCTAAGCTGTATTTCAGGAGGAAGCGTAAAACATTTGACGAGCTGAACAACGGTAACTGCGTGGTATACCACCTCAACTGGAGCTGCTCTCACATTTAGCTTTTGAGATACCGTCGATTGCAGTGGATTTGTTTGGAACATGACCTCAATCAGCTTCCTGTCTTGACCGGTGGACTTAGATGAAATTATAAGTGGGGCCTTAGCTTCCCCTCGTTGAACTCCGACAGCTTCGATACTTCCCATATCGAGAGACACGTTTAGGCCACTTCTGACCGGCCGAGTGGAAATTCTGAAACACAAGATTAAATCGTCAAATTACTCACGGCCCTTAGCCTATCATAGGTAAATAACAAAATCATTGTAATTCGCATACATGTTCTCAACATTAGATATCTCCAAATCTAAAATCTTCTGCCCTTTCGTCCCGATATCAATTACATCTCTGACGACGCACTTCAATTTCTTCAGGTTGAACTTAAGTTTATATTCAAGGTATTCTTCTGGAAAGTCGAGCGGAAGAGCGCCTTCAGTATAATCTATCGCATGGTACAACTTTTTCTTCTCATCGGGGGTCAGAGCTTCTTCCAACTTCTTAGCGATGTCATCCATTCCCATGGAAGTACTTTGCGAGGCCGAAGAGGAACCTCCAAACCAACCAGAAAACCATCCTTGTTTCGTTCCATCATCCTTGTGACCCTGTCGTTCTACTCTCATCTCAACTTGCTTTCGAACCAGAGTAATATTGAAAACATCCAGAGCCTTCTCGCATTGTTGAACTTTAGCTTCGATGTCAGGCTTCACCTTCTTACTTGTCAATTTTTGATAGTAGACCTACGTGCAGGTAAGAGTTATAAAACGACCTTAACCGTGTGGTCAAAGTGATAACTTCAATGAGCTTACGTCAGCATAAACTTTGACAAGCCGCCTGTGATTTTTCATATGTCTCCAATCCCAATTTTGTTGACGTCGTCTGACATCTTCCTCAACGACACAACGATACGCGAACTTCCACCTGGGATAATAACGCAATAGCTTTTAAATCAATATAACTTGGGTAGGGGTAGGGCATTATAGAAATTCAATATACTGCTCTATCAACTGTCTCTTACCATTCTTTGTAGTGACCTTTGTGCTCCATTACTTTAGGTCTATATTTTCGGTAATGCTGGGCTCTGGACATGGATTCCATTGCCTCTGCCATTGTCATCGCATCTTGAAACTGCATATTTGTCAGACCTGCAATTAGAACAAATATAATCAATTGTCAATTGAAATGCGTTTCTTGCATGTGCATTTCAATTATTCAAAATCTGACCTATTGCAAGTTCTTCCATTAGGACATCTATCACGAACTTTGATTCCGAGAAAGGACTGTCTCCTCGTTCAGGACTCGGTGTTAGCTTCACCTTTGCCTGCGATGAAATTGGTCCCAGCACTAAATAATCACCAAAAATAAGTTTGCACCTATCCGACTATGCGTCGCCTGCATATCGATTCCGAAATCTCCTGGAGTTCTACAAGGGAACTCCATTAGTGCTGATAGAATCGTTCCCTACCGAATGTAAGTTCCGCAGTACTGCTCACAAGTTTCTGCAATTTTTCCAGCATTGCACTCTTATTATCCAGTTTACTAATTATGGTAGATCTGGAATTCCAATACACTGAAAGACCTTCCAACTTCGCCATCTGCAACAGATTTAATAAAAGTAATTACATTACAATCTGAATCTTTTGACATCTTTTGAGTACGAGCCGTAACAATGTAATGTACAATAATATCGCACCTTGTGAATATTAGTTACAGTTTCAGTTATAATTGCTAGCTTCCAGTTCTTGTCAGTGGTTTGAACATGAAGACTTTTGAGAACGGCTCCAAAGGCGAAAGGACTATTAGGATTAGTAACGCTGTCCTCATATCGAACATGAATAGACTCAATTCGAATTTGAACGTTCTTGATTATTTGGGTAATCAATTTTTCGGCGAAAGTGTCCGCTGCGGGGTCAACTGGACCTGATCAGCAAAAAGAGTTTATGTCAGCACAAGTCTCCAATTCATTTATTTCAAATTAGATATGTATGACGTGTGACTGTTTTTAATTACCATCTTTCTTTTGCTGCTCTCTTTTACGAATCTCGTCGATTCTTGCTAATTCCTTCTGCTTGGCAGCCTGAGCAGCTTGTTCCTCTGCCTCATCATTATAGACCACGGAATGTGAGGGAACAACAAGAAGAAACAAATTCTGAAGGTTCAATTCTACAGGGGCAGTGTACAGGCTTTGCCAAGGAATTTTAACAGTTAGAACACCTGTGAAAAAATATAGAGCGTCAAATCTAGTCCAGACATAAATGCAAAAAATATGGTTTAACATGATATGTGAGTTTATTGTCACCTAGTTTTCCTATCACGACTTTGAAAGGCAATCCGAGATCGTCCATAACTGAAGTTTTGAGCATCAAGTCCCTCAGAACAACATCTCCTGAGAATACCCAAAAAAGTCAATCCAATAAGAAACCAATTCTGCAAGTTCGACTATACCAAGTTTGACTTTATGAAAAACAATTTAAATACCTCCCCATATTCCAAGTTTGAGTTGTGAAGTGTCCAAATTCTCAAAATAGTCCCCTAGGACTCGATTGAGGAGGTCCACTACAATGCTTTCGAAAACCATTGTGAAGAAGTTACTTAAACTCAAAGGCAGGGTACTTCGATTTCTTTCGCTTCAGTCTCGGTTGGTAGCGAGTAAATTAAGGGCAGCAGATCATTGACAATTTTCGGTCGCTCGTCATCTTAATTTTGTACCCGAACATGTGAGCTCCAAATGCAACAACAATTATTACAAAACTAACATTGGCGATATGTAGACGACACGTATCACGTATCTTCTGTTCACGATCAAGGTCTCAAAGGTTATATCGGTAGTCGGTGTCAACTTTAAATTTTGTATCTATTCGCTCGTTGACTGGAGATTGTTGCTGCCAATATCTGCAAGAAAAATATAAAGATTCAGGGTTAAAAATAAACGTGTGTGGTTAGCTTGAAATTATCTCAACAAAATGTTATTCGCACTATACACTATAGTACATACGTAGCATAAACTACAGTAGAAACCAATCGACAAAAAATGAAAAATAGCGAACCCAACGCCAACACAAAACAGGTTCCTCTTCCTAGATCAGCTGTTATTAAATGCAGGTTTATCTGTATTTGATAATACTTGCAAAGTGTTGACAATCAATTTTCAGCACCGTGTACCACGACCACGACACAAGTACCAAGTACTTGTGGTCTTTCCACTGCAAATACCACTGACCACTTGGAATTTATACCTATCACTATCACCTATATTATATATTTTTGCAATTTGTGATTTGTAATTTCCATACTTGTCAACTAATGCCAAATGCTTATGCTGTATGCTTGTCCTGATTGTGGATTGGGTTATGATTTTCAACGACTGACTACACAAAACCGGCACCCAAACCGACAACAGATGACAAAGCAAACCTACACACTAAAAAGCTTCGTCATTCGTGTAATAATGTGTAATTACCTAAAAAATTTGTTTTACCTCTGACACGACGTCTGTTGATTTGATTGTCAACCGTAACCTCAGAATCACGATGTCACGGTCACGAGTCACGCTGAACAAGAGATAAACACTAAACTAACCAAATGACGAAATGACAATTGCAGACTATGAAACTAACTAACGATAACGATTACGAAATCCTACTTCCGGTTTCAAGGTTATTTCTGAACAGCCTGAAAATTCCAGGGATTTCAATTTGGCGGGGAACTGTTGTTTGTTGCTTTCTCCATTAAGGTTGCTATTTATAGCTTGTTGCCGATTTTGAAAATCGACGCTTCGGTGAAAGTCTTAAAGGCACGAAATTTTTTTCCAATAAAAACGACAGTGAAAGCAGAGAAAGTTTTAACGAAGAATTTGCAAATTTTCAGCGTTAATTAACCAATTAATTCTTGTTTACTGTGTCAGTGGATTAACTCAGCTTATGGCTTATGATCGAACTAGTAGGTATTTTATTTTGGAACCGTATGATGCATGAATCATCTTTGCATATAGCTGTCCACCACCCGTCATCTCGTGCATAAAAAATTATTTGCTCTTAAGATTAGGCAGTTTGGCATTTGGCGAGCATGAATTGCAAGCAAATTATCTCTATATACAATTTTATACATAGTTATTCATGTCCTCCATCGTTATCATGTCACTCCCACTCTTGCGGCTAGGAGTTGCGGTAGACGCCAGAAATTATAATAATGAGTGATCTTGAATTACATGTGGCATGTGGGCTGGCTGGAGATGAGCCGTTGTTCCTACAACATATATGCTTTAACGTAACCCATATATGAATTCAATTAAGGAGACTCCAATTAGAGATACAAGGGGTTCTTACCAGGTTAATTTAACACCCACACAACGCTCTGCACAGACACTACTGGCGACAGAAGACGCAATCAAGTTATCTATAATTTATTTACATTTTATTTTCAGTCCGCCCGCAAACATTAGATACATAGAAGCTCAAAATGTAAATTTACACAATTCG